>CCAG010006478.1:0-62980 GCA_001077435.1 Glossina morsitans morsitans | reverse complement strand
CAAGAATCATTTAATTATTATTTGCCAAGTTATCAGTTGGTTAATAACACTTACGGCGTCATTTAACATTTATCCCTACGATTTGCTGCGGAAGCTTTCCGATGAATTCATTTCAATACAATAAATAACCGACTAGTTTTGTTGAGGGGGAAAAAAATTGAATAAAAATAAATTAGTCAGTCAGACCTTGTGTTGTTCGGAGCAACCAATAAGAAGCATTTGCCATAATTTGTTTATCTTAAAATTTCCATTCATTCTATTCCAGCGTAGATTTTAAATTCAAAATTTTATACTTTTATTATATTCGACTATGATAAGAGTCGACTTGGACGTAGGCCATTCCATAAATTTCAAAGGACAAATTAATCGATATATTAAATGTCAAATATTATTTCATCTGAATTTGAATGACAGGAATATTTTAGGCTAATGCTAAGTCCGTTGAGAAATCAGATGATTTAAAATTAGATCCTTAATGCCACAATTGGTGCCTTTGTCTCCTAAGAATCAGATAGAATTTCAAAATTTGTTTCCAGTTAACTTTTAAAAATTGTAGCTGATGCATCAAGTTTGTGCGGACATACGTAGCACCCACAAATACATTAAACGTACACAGCTTTTATCAGACCAATTTTTTATTCTTTTCGAAAACACGTACGTAGTACAGTAGACGTGCCCTTTGGACAAATTGGCTCAAACTGCTTGCAAGAACTTCCAATCTTTTTGCGCAATTTGACGTCGGTCGGAAATTTTGCGATCGGGAGACTTTTACAACAGATGTTACACAGACGGACAGACAGACAGCCAGATGGACACCCGGACAGACGGACATGTTTAAATCGATTCAAAATTTGATAATGATCAACACTATATATATGTTGTGGGCTCTTTCGAGCGTCCTTCTTAGCGTTGCAGTGCAGTGCAGTGCAGTGCTCTAAATGAAGAGGCTAATGAAATTTTTTTTTGCCATCGTTTAAACCCATTTATGATCTGGGATATTTATGGTCTAGGATATTTATGGTCTGGGATATGCTTTTAAAAGCGTACAAAATATTCTTGAGATTCCTGACGAAGACACTTTCGTCAAAGATTCTTATATTGTTATATGTAATAATAACGGATAAAACTGTTCTTGAGATTCCTGATGAAGACACTTTCAGTCAAAGGTTCTTATATTATATTACGAGCAGAAGTGACGAGTGCGAGCTCATTAAATAAAAAAAAAACATTTTTCTTTTAGTTTTCCAAATGTTGGCAATGCCAGGTTGCTTGATTCAAATTATTGGTGTGTTTCTCTGCTACATGATTGAAAACTTGGATACGGAAACAGATTGACTTCCATTTGATTTGTTTGCTTTAAATATTCGTTTTTGTTATCTCTCTGTTAATCTAAAATGTTTCACGTCACTGTACAGTGTATGGAAATCTATACACAAGTATTTAATTAGTTATTAATTTATATTTGAACAGAGTTTAATAATTGTTTTCAGTTGAACTTGGTGTTGTTAAAAAGCCCAGTCCAGGCCAGTCTATCTTGTAAAATAATTACAAAACTTATACAATAAAAATGAAATATAAAATATTATGTGCACTCTTTCAGATAGCAAAGTTATGCTAAGTTTATGCTAACGTTTACAACAATTAAAAATAAATAACGAAAACATTGTATCCCGAAGAACCGTATCCGTGATCTTTGCTGTCTATCTTTAAAGCAAGAATTTAATTATTTGATAAATGGTATCCATGCGCTTTCAAAGACGACTACCAAAGATGCCGCAAGAAATCAAGAAACTTCAAAATATATTCATAATGAATATAAGATTGTAGGACTAAGCTTTCGGCTTTACATATATTTGCTTTGGAAGATGAGTGTCTACGTAGTCTACGATTCGTCTCCAAAGCTGAATATAATTTACTTATGAATATCATTTATTAAGCGATTTGTTTACATTCGATATACCGGTTTTGAGCGCAACTTTTATAGACTCCACGGCAAACGGTGTAGTCGCCGGTAATGAAAAGCACAATTTTGTGCAAAAAGTGAAATTAAAATTATCTTAAAATATACATATGCATATACATATGTATATTTATATGAACATATAAGTACAATATTCACATGTACACACATATACAAAGACATGATTCTATATGATGTTGATTTAATTGTTCTAGTTGTTGTTTTAATGGTTGTCGTTATATTATGGTTTTTTAAAGTAACGATAACCTTTAGCTGTCTGGATTTCAATGTAGGAAAATGTGAACCTATAAAAACCCTGAGGGCTGATAGAGCAGATGTTTAGTATCAAGTGAAGAGTAGTAGTGAGCGTAACAAACAATATGAAAACAATTATCGTGATTGTATTTTTGGTCACATTGGTAAGCGACGACGCGATGAATTTTATTTAATTTTTTTTTTTTTTTTTTTTAATTTTTCACTTTTATCTCTTGCTTATTAGGCAACAGTTTGGGGTCATCACCATCATGAACATCATGATGATGATGATTATGTGGTGAAAACGCGTGAGGATCTGTTTAAATATCGTGACGAATGCAGTAATAAATTGAATGTGCCCGCTGATCTTTTAGAGAAATACAAGAAGTGGCAATATCCCGACGATGAGGTCACAAAATGTTACATGAAATGTATGTTTGAGCATTTCGGTTTCTTCAATGAAAAGCAAGGCTTTGATGTGCATAAAATTCATAAACAATTGATGGGTGCGCACGGCACTGTCGATCATAGCGATGAAACCCATGAAAAGATTGCCAAATGCGCGGATAAGAAACCAGAAGACACTGATCCTTGCGCTTGGGCCTATCGTGGTGGTGTGTGCTTCATCAATTCTAATTTACAATTGGTTAAGTCCAGTGTCAATTAAGACTTTTAAATATTAAATAGAAAGAGTTTGTTTTTTTTTTTCTTTAAATTAAATTTCTTTTATTACTACAATCCTTTTTCTTTTAAAACCTTTTTATAAGCGTTTTTTATGAAAAGATTCGTCCAATTGCCGAGCGGCCCCATAGCAAAGCAGCTATAGGCTTCAAAAGCCCATTTATTAGCATCGTCTTGACGTGCTTTATCATTGCAGTAGTTTACCGCGACAAGGATTTCATTCATCATTTGACGTTTGTTGAAAACGTGAGCTAAACGCTCGGCTTTAAATCCATTATACTTGTCCCATAAACTTAAATTCTCAAAGAAACATCTAACTTGTTTCGGGTCATCGTGAAGAGTTTCTATATTTAAACCGGTCTGCAGGCGTAAGCATTTTTGAGCAACTTGTACAACGGTTTGCGGTGTAGGCCGTTTCCAATTTTCATTTAAGGAATACGAACTTGACATCTACAGTGTGAGGAGTAAATTTATTTATGAAAATTTTAATTTAATTTTTTCCGTTATTTTCACTTACTAAGAGCATTAACAATGTTACGTGTTTTGAGAACATATCGATTTGAAATTATAATTCGTTTGTTTGCTTAATGTTAACTTTAACTACTGCGCCTCATTAGTAGCTTGTTTTAAACTTTTATAGTCGATTTCCTATGTAATTACATAAAACAGTTGTATCTGTTTTTATTGACATTAGTTTTTTACGAAGTACTGGTTAAATTAAGTTTAGTTTTGCGTATGGCACTTGACTTAGGTTCCATCGTTTCTCTGTTTTCTTCTTTAAAAATTTGCTCTTTTCATAACAATATGAACGATCGCCAGTTCTACTCGAAACATCATTTATCTTTATCCGCAAAGTTATCCCAATTTCTTAGATAACAGATATATTCCTACATATAGTTTGGCGGACAAACACGGGGATAGAATCGATTCTTGATAGCTTCACGGGAAGACACGGGGAGCTAGACTAACCCTTGACTGATTAAAGCTACTTTAGATTCTTAGAGCAGTCGACATGAACGACGTTAATGCAAGCACTTAATAGTTATTTCAATATTTAATTAAATTTGAGTCATTTTCCACATAACACTTAATAGTTATTTCAATATTTAATTAAATTTGAGAATTTCCAATGTTAAATTTGAGACGGTGTCCGAAGTTTGCTTCTGAATGTTTCAAATAAACGAATGCTTCAATATTTCGGTATCCTTCGGTGGTGGGAATAAAAATTGCTAAAAATACACTGCCGAAGAGTTATTTAATTAGAACGGTCATAATTCACTTCCTGAATAAATGACTTGTCGTTGGTAAACATCAAAAATAGAAAAAAATACCAAGTCTCCTTTCGTCCGTCCACATCATCGCGTAGTGGACGCATGGCTAACCTTCTAAAAAAAAATAAAAAGGAAAATTGAAACAAGAACAAGAAATTTAAAGCTTAGCGGTCGATGTGAACACTAAATTAATATGATCTGATCTAAACTAAATCTGAACTTCGCCAAGTTACGTCATAGATCACCTACTTAAATAACGATAATCTATTGAGAAGCGCTTAAGTTGCGGTTTGAACCGCACAAATCGTTATATATGTACCATATGTCCACCTCTGTAGCATATGTAAAACAAAAAAAAAAACTTGTTTAATTTTCTACAGGCCGAGTCTAAAATGCAATTAAACGGATTAAATGATTATTAACGTAATTATCTATTTGCAAACATTAATTTTTTTATTCGACGCATTGAAAAGTATGATCTTAGAAAAACTGATTAAAACACACCTAAGTAACGGGGGAAAGTATTCGAATTATTTATTATTCATTATTCATTATATTAAAAAACATAACTGACTGACTCTTTGAAAATATGTTTTAGACATCGTAAAAAAGTGCTTGACCATCATCATTATTCATTCAATAATTCAATACAAAAAGCATATGCAGGCAAATGGTACTACGGTTGCTTGATGTTTGCTGTTGTGTTTTGACAACACCTTCAAATCGAAGATTAACGATTACACTTCCAAAGTTCCATATTCGTTATTGGAGCCGCGAATACCAATAAGGAAAAGAAGAAGTAGAGGACTTGGAAGATCTACCCATACAATTGTCTTTTGCTCTATAAGAATCTTAAATTGACAAGATGTGCAAATTTCGTGAAGACGTTAGAACAAACACAACTAAAATATTGGCTTCTTTCAGTCTTTCTTGTTAAAGATGTTTGAATGGTTGCTTTAGTTGGCCACTAATAGAGTGGGATGGATAGGATTATTTGAAATCTGAAGATTTTACTCTTTTACTTACTACTTGCTTTTTCTTCTTACTGATCCATTTCCTTTAAGGCGGTCATTCTATTTATGTGCAGGATCTGTGTAGGCTTAAGAGCACGGATATGTTGTCAAAGTTTAAATTATTGAATAAAAACACTTTCGCTTTCGCTTTGTCACAATTCGATTGAATCATTCGATTGAATCATTGCAGCATTTCTGAAAAACTAATCACATATCAATAATCATATCGAACGTTTTAGACAACTTCAATGTTACTGACGCTTGCATTATCCCAGTACAGTAAAGTGCTGTAAAACAACACCACTTATTTTGTTGTAAAGGAGGAGCTTGTGTACAACACTCATTTGTACTCAGTGTACAATTTGCGACTTTAATTCCTTTTCAAGTCCTCACCACGCTCTTTAGACGCGTATTTGAAGTCGAAAGGAATAGTGTGCGACCTATCTATCATATCGTTCACTTGTGGAGTTTAAAACATTTCTTGACGAACGGGAGGAGGAAGTCGTCAACAATATAGCGAAACTTACATAGTTACATTCCTCTGCTTTCGATACGACAGGCATCAGGCATGTCCGTTAATCCTCTATCTTCGATGTATTATTGAAAGCAAGATGCTCTTGGCTTTTCTTCAGTATCTTAAACAACCTCTCTTCAATCGTTTATTTGTTTTTTATTCATGAGATAATCACGAAATTTAAAATCCGAAACTTTTCGGAGTCGAACTGTGATGGCTAATATCTTGAAAACTATGCTTGAAAAATGAAAGTACAGACCTTATCACTTTCGTGTCCCGTAAGTTTTCTGCGGTTTTGTAAATTACATTTTGTCGCCTATTGTGTGTTAAAAAAAGAAAAAATATGAGAAAGGTCAAAAGGTTGAGAGGCTCTTAAACGGATGAATACACGTGTCATTGATAAGCTAAGTAGTTCGGAAGTAATGGGGGATTTCAATTCTCATCCCACAGACACTCAATAGACGATTACACTGCAGAAATAGACGTGCTAAAACCCTTATGAGGACGGACGGGTCACTTTATACCCTGACCTACTTAAGATGTCAAGTGGATCATGCAACTTATTGTAGCAGATACTGATCGTAAAGTTGAAAAGACTTGCATTCCAAAGCAGAAAAGAGTACCCTACCTATTGGACGGTATGAATTTAAGTTAATACGAAACGTATTTCTAGTTGGTGGTTATGAGCAAAATTTCCTTTTGAAAACTTAACTTCCTCCTTCCATTCTGCAGCACACAGAGATATGTTCAGATAGATCTACTACTTTATCTATAACTCCTTCACTTTTAAGCTTTTTCAATGCTATTGTATTGTTTTGTTTTTTGTATTTTAGTATTGTTTTGAAATTATTTTGGAATTATTTCGCAAATCTTGTGCAGAAAATTGTTTTTTTTTTTTCTCTGTCTCTCATACTTTTACGTTAGAACGTACAATGATACAAACAGACAATAGTAACACATCTCTTTAAATTTTGGAATCTTTTATGCCTTTACCGCCCTTTTCCACACACACACACACACACACACACACACACACACACACACTCTTTCTCTCTTTATATATCTTCCGCTCCCTTTTCATTAGTATATCGAGATAATAATTGCATCTCCATGGCAAATTAATTTCGCAATTGTATTCATTGGAGTTATTTGCTGTCAACTGCATGCAATCGTAAGCAGCAACATTACTACCAGCAGTCGAAAGTCAAATAGTGTAGTGAGTAAAAGGATTTAAATTCTATGCTATGTGCGGTCTTAGTTGAAACCTTGCCAACCCTGCCTCCCATAAACCTCACCCTGCTCTGCACTGTTTTTACATGCACGAAGCTAAATATAAGCTAAAGATAATACAATTGAAAATGAAGTGCAGGTAAACCTTATATATACACACACATATACACACACTCGAATGTCCTTATCATTATTGTTCTTCGTTTAACCGGAGCCAACAGAATATTAAAACAGTATTTTAAATGTCGATTATAAGTATGCTTTTGTATTATGAATAGAAATGTTTTTGTATGCATTGCTATGTACATGCGAACATGTTTAAAAATATGTGGATACATGAGAGTTGTGAGATGCAGACATAACGCGTCGAAAATTGTTTGCGTAGTTGGATTTATTATTTGTATTTGTTTTAAAGGTCATTAAGCACAGTTCAATTAGAAAATTGTAAAATCCTGCAGATGTATTGTCCGTCCTGTGAAATGACGAAAATTGTACACATTTGCGTACATTGCACGTGTCCTTGAAATCGCATCCTCTTTACATAACACATGCCACAAAACGGCCACGCTTTCTTCTTATGCTGCTATCGTTTCGAATATAATGGCAATACGCTGGCGGACACAATTGCGGAGAGATAATATTGGATTTTAGGCTACTAATAAATGTTCTCTTTATAGTGAGATTTAGAGAAACTTTAAGTATAAGAAACTATTTTGAAGTTTAACTCTTCCTCGATATTACCATAGACATTTTGGCCATAGACATGGCGACGCTCAGCTCGGTTCTTTAGGTGGGTGTAACCTTTTACCATTATTATCTCCCGCGTTGTACTCTGTCGTTCCTAACTCGGATGTAATCGCTCGGCTCTGTCAAGTTGAATGCAGACGCACTAGTACTACTAAGTCCGAATTAGTTTCTAGTGATTGCTTTCCAGTCGTGGTTAACTCTGAAATAGTCTCACCTCTTTGCTAACAACTCTGCAGCTCGGCTAAATCGGAACTATTGGGCTAGAACTATTTAGTTGAACGAAATCGCCCGCATTATTATCTAGGACGCAGTCTTTTATTATTGCGAACTAGGACGTAGTCCCACGTGGTAGTTAATTATCAGGACATAGTCGTCTACAACTGCTGAATTGCTTGTAATTCCATTGTAATTGTGGCGTTACCAATTCGATGTAGTCACTCCTCGTTGCTAACTTGGATGTTGTCTCACATTACAAATGAGCCCTTTGTTGCACCTCGTCCCTGGTGACTTGGGCGTGGATTTCGGTTACCCATGGCAACGTCCGATTTAGTAGAACGCCATTATTAACTTGAGTTTACTTTCTCGTTATGATCAACTACAATCTCTCGTCTATGTTGCTACCTCCTATGTCCTGCCATCTTCCCAGAGTTCTGTTCAACTGCTTGAAGCCCCTAATTATACTCATATTATAAGAGATTTTGATCCCTCTTCGCTGTTAGCTTTGTTATTTTTACAGAAAACGGAGAAGCTTATGTCGGATCGGTAAGTGCTATGTCTTTACCGATTGAACACTGACTACAGCTGCAGCATATTTCAGTCATAACTAAGGTATGGCTTATCGTATTAGAAATTGAACCCGTGTGCGCTGACTGAAAAATCGTGACGCGGAAAGGTGGGTATAGAATAACGTAGGATCATTTTTACTGAGCTTAGTTAAATTTCGTCACCTTTCGTCACTCTCGTGGATTTGCGAAGATATTTTTACATTAACTTAGTTTTTTCTTTCTGTGCGCCGCTTTGCCCAGTTCTATTGTTGGAAGTTTTGTTGCTAATAATAACACTCTCCCACCTGTAACTGTTTCAAGACAGTTGGAGTAAATCGGATGTAGTTGATTGACTGCATTTAAATTCACTAAGTAGTTAACATGTGTTTGTTTCGGAAGCAAGCAAGAAGCGATCTCTTTCTCATGAAAACTTAGCGCAATTGTTCAGAGAATTTTGTAGAAGTTTAGCAAGCGCCCCATCTACCGATATTTTCCGCATAGCTATGTTTTCCAAAAGGCTTACAGCAGATCGAATGTTAATAATCCCATGTTGTGACAAGTCCTTATACTTTTCTTTACGGTAACAACAACCACGAGTCTTTTCAATTCTTGTTATATAGGATTCGATCGAATGCGAGTATTAATGCCAGTAGTAAGTAATTTGAACGTAAGCATTTTCCTTTTTTGAAATTTTTCAAATTGCAAGTGTTGTCCTTGTCTTCGGACAATTCGAAGCAAAGCACAATTTCTATTGCAATAAAATTTCGAAAAGTCTGAATTTCATGGTTTGCGATATGTGTGCGTGTGTACAGGTCAAAAATATACCACCGCACTAATCCAATATAATCACAGTTTTGACCACATCTCTGTGTACATTCTTACATATGTTGGAAAGCACACGAACACACACACACACACCCAGGCAAATACGAAAATGGCTTATGCTCCCATTTTACGTGCTTTTGTGTGAAAGAACATGAAAACCAGACTAACTTTCAACTCATTCCCTAATTACATGTTCAAGAGTGTTGTTGTTGTTGTTGTTATGCTTGTCATAAAATTCGTAGAGAAACTTTACTTACTTTACTCATGTAAACGACGTATATATGTTTGTCTTCTTCATATGCACCTTAACTTTAATGCTATACTTGATGTGATCGGTTCATGTTGCAATAAGGATTTGTTTCAATTAAATGATTTCATATGTAATTCAATTGCATTTGTACTCGATAACGTTCGTTGAATAATCACTAACTGCTCTCGTCAAGTAATGCTATGCAAATTAACAATAGGCCGCCTTCGCTGCACCGCAATGCAAGCGAAAGGGATCTAAACGCATACGAAACGCATCTCGTTAACTCATGTCTTGACTTTTGTTGTAATATGCGGGTAAACAAGTTGACCCTCATTTTAACTTGAAATTGTTTTCGCATTTATTTCATTTCACGAATTTGATTAAAACGGACACAAGTTCGTTTAAGGGCGTTTTGAAGCTTGGAAAGAGGGACTTATGAATAAATGTGAAACGTACAACACATGTAAAAGTTTTAAAAGTTTAATCGCGTTTTTTTTTTCTATTTCCCTTAATGCCCGACATTCCAGCCAGAAATCATAAACAGTTAAAAATGTCATAATTTATGGGCGAAATTTTATTTCTTCACTTAAAAAAATAGCAAACAATAACTGTTTGACCATAAAATTTCGATAGTTAACAACTGGAATAAGGACGGTGTGCTTATTTCGTCGTTCCATTTGCACAGTAATCGTATATGTAGAGTATATAGTATTATTGTCAGTGTAAGGTTTTGTGCGCTTTCATTTATGGACGTATGTTCATTTCTGTTCGCTCATACGAAGATCCGCCCGTCTGTCATACATTACATATTTGTCCTTCTACCAGCTCTGTCCATTCATCCGATTTGGCCTTTCATTCATCTGTTCATTATTTCCATTTACCATCAATTTACCCAATTATGCGTCCATCATTTCGATCCGTTGATGATCTCCAATCCATCTGCCCTACAATCGGTGTTTTTGGTCATCAATTTACCTGCATTTTCGTTTATCTGACCCTTTACATGTCAATTTATTCATCGGTCTCTATTCTTATCGAACGTCTGTCCGAATGGCGTATTCATTTTGCTGCCCATCGACCAGTACGTCGGTCGTACGTCCAAGAGTTCGCTAGTTTGTTGTGAATCTATTTTTCAGTTTATATCCCGGTTCTTCCTTTTATCCGCCTTACGTTCCGTCCATGCATCCGTTTGTCTGTCGATCCATTGGCTGCGTACTTGCACGTCTGCTAGAACGTTCAACCATTTATCTGTCCACTTGATGTCTATTTGTACTGTTACACATATACACTATGCACATGGCACTAATTAAAAATAATTAAAAGACTGATAAGATCACTCGAGAAGATCGAAATCGTTGCAATACTTCCCGACTAATCAAATCGAGAAATTGTAATTAATTTGGTCGATAACTTGGAATTGTACGCTTTCGTTTTGAGTTCACTGACACAAACAAATAATTTAAATCCTAGTTAAAAGGATTGAAGCCTATTTCTTGATAAACTCATAAATACCATAAGGTAAATGAAAGGTGTCAATAGATTCGACTTAGTTCGAATACAAATTTTTCGGTTCTCCCCTTTTTTTATGTGTTTTCTAAAGAACCATGCAAATTCGATAGGCAGACAAAAGGATTCACCCCCTGTCTGAGTTTTGGTTACATGTGACATCACTTCAGCAGGTCTTTCCTCGACGAACTAAATTTAATAATAAATAATTTTTAATGTATTTTGAATGTTAAGAAAATATGTTTTGGTGACAGTAATCTCCTGGCAATAGGATTAACTTAGGCCAGGCGATAATAACTAGTAACAATAAAGCAATAAAGGAATACAATGAAAATGAAATTATAAAAATGACAACAGCAATAACAACAACAATATGATAAGAAAATATAAGCGTAAGAGTAACGTGTCATTGATGAGTGCGTTATTAGAATCAACGTATAAATAAGCGAAATGACTGAATGGTCGTTAGGCTGGTCTACCCTCAGAATGCATTGTTGACAGCAAAATGCGTGATTGTGAAAATAATTTCGTGGCAAAGGCCGTGTTTGTAAAGCACGTGGCCATATGTGGTTGATTTTCCTTCTTGTTCTTTTTTTTATTTTTTTTTAATAAAATTAACAAATTAGAATTTAAAATTGTAAAGGATAAGTGGAGTGCGCGGGTGGTCATGAAAAGATGCGAAGAGCGTATGTTTGCATATCTACAAGGGCTTGTTAATGAATGCATGTTGCCGGCTTTTCTTATGATTGATGATATTCGAGTAATGGGTGAACATTTTGCATAATATTGCGAAAGCTTTCCGTAGTCCTTTTGCCTTCTACTTTTTTGATTTCGAGAAGGAGTGCACCTAGAAACTGCACCTATATTCGCAGACCATGAATATGCTTAAATCAATGCCAAAAAGTTGGAAAATGTTGTGAAAAGTGTGAGCGCCCTAGTTGGCCGATCAGGACCAAGTTTTGTTTTAACTGCAAGATAACCTCAGTGGTTATTTTTAGGAAACTTTAAATCGACTTTTGCCACTGATTTTAACTTGGCGTACGCGTTGCAATCAGTTCATCTAAAATTGTTTTTGTAGGGCTTACCATTAAAATGAAAAACTGAGTGGTGGTGGGCACTCCTACTCAGTTTATTCTTGCCATTCGTCCTAGATCGCAAGAAAGCAAGCTTTCGAAAACTAACTCTCTGCTGTCACGATTAAAGCGTGAAACAAAGTGTGCAGCACCGATTAATAGGAAAGACATCGTTTTTCATTGTGGCACTGCCAGTGCCAAAAATTGAAATGTTTTGATATATTCAGCGTTTATTCGGGAGCTAAGGCCATGCGACTATTATTCTTTTCACACTGCCCGCCCTTGAAGTCGAGATCAAAAAAGGCCCCGAATAATCCCTTGATTCAGTTTTACGCTCAGAAATCTCAGAAATTCTATGGTAAAGGCATAATCGTTTCATCTGAAACCTCGGAAAAAAAATCGATAGATTGGAGGTCAGAAAGAATTTTCAAATTCAAGTAAGTTTACAGCAAAAATTATCTTACAACTAATTGCTTCGGTGTAAGACATGTGAAGTTAACCTCGTACTTGTGTATCAAAATATCAGTAGAATGATATGAAAAAATCAATCAATTTATGATTGAATTGAACTCATCCTACTGGAAGTTTCAATCTCTTTGAGAAACTAATCAATTGAAAATGTTTGCAATTAATGAGTAAGTAACTGACTGACTGATTGAGTGACTGACTGATGACTGATTGCATGCTCAATACAACTAAGTCTGCTGTAAAATAATTATAGAATGTTTGGTCCATTGCTTTCGTTTATATGCATATGTATATGTATATATATATAAAGCGTATATCGAGTGTAGCAAGTGCTCTCTAACAATCAAATTAATGTGTTTTTTAAGCACGAACACCAGCGCAGCAAGCATGCAATATATACTCGTAAGAAGTTAGAAGAAGGTGTTATGTTCTTAATTATTGTACATGTAAAACTGTTCTTGAAAGACCCATAATAACCGTAACGACAACATGCACGTTTCCTATTGGCAGAGAGAGAAAAGATTCTTTTTAAATGCAATTAAATGCATTTGGTTTTTTATTTTTTTTTTTTTTTTTACAAAAATATTAGAAATTGTTTGTGGCCTCAAACAAACACAAACACTTCACTTTGACTGTGCAATTTTGTATAGGTAGGTTTGTGTGTGTGTGTGTGTGTGTGTGTGTGCGTATGCTTATGCCTATGCCTATGCCGAGCTATTATTTTGTATGAAAATTTATTCTTGATTACATTTTTAAGAATTTCTTTACGCTGCATTTCACAGTTTATTTTTCTCCGTTTATTGACAAAGCTAATCATGTTATATAAAAACGAAAAGAACAAAAAAAAAACAGAAAAAAGAGAAAAAATGGGGAAAAACATATGCAATTACAGCAACACCTTTGCCTTGACTTATTCTAAATTGTTTGGTAAAAATACAAAAACACTTGCTTTACGTGGCGACGTTCTTTTTAATAATTCTTTTCCATCTATCCACCAGGGCCATAGAATGCTTCACACTCCCAAGGGCCCAAAATTGTGATGTGACAGCAGTTTCGTCGTAGAGACGTGGGCTCAAGTTTAGTTAAAAGCCCGAGCTTTTCATTGCATCCTATCCTCGGGTTAGTGGTACATGTACTGAAGCCTGTACAGCTTCATTGTTATTCTCGCACTGCCGTAACTTCCAACCCAGCTTAAGATTCGACAAGAGCTGGAAATGTAAATAAACATTAAAGCGTTTACTCTAAGATAAGATTTTTCTTTTATTGTTCGCCCTTTCGTTCATTGATTTGATAAATGTTTTCTTCCCTCACTTATCGTTTCGCTGTAAATTTATGAGTTAATTGAAGCATTATGTTATTGTGATATATTTATTATGATTTTTATTTTTATTTATTTATTTGTTTCTTTATCACTCCAGTGCAAACTGTATGTCTTGCATTGATGATCTTAGATTTTTATCAAATACTACTTATTGTCGATGTAAACAAATTTTTAAATAATTGGATTGAATACAAAAAAAAAAAAGAAGAAAAAAAGAACACAAACATAAAAGCGGGGTAAAGCAACTACTAGTCTTGAAAAGTTAGTTGCTTTGCAATGAATTTCGGACACCCAACGCGCTTCTCGATGTATTTAGAAATCGTTTTAATTTATGAACAATACACAACAACAGCAGTTTGATAGTTTTTCGTTACTTTTATGTATCTCAGATGACTCTGATTTTGGACTTCCAATATAAACGCGACTTTAAGCTGAATTTCAGATCATAGTCTGCTGGCCTAGATTTCATGTTTTGGAAAGAAAATGTTTGGAATTTTTCATTTCTTCAGAACTTTATTCCTTTTTAAGGTCTCCTGTAGAATGATTTGTATTTTAAGAGAAAATTTTTATAAAAATTTTCTTTTAATTGGTTTCTATTAGATTTTCATATCTGTTATCATTCAGAATTGATTGACTAATGAAAGTTTCTAAATTTTCAATAATTCCATATAAACCGCTATTAGGTGCAAATTGTTTCAACTTTGAAAACTCCGTCACAACAATTGTCTGGTGGACAGACGGACGGCCATGATTATTTCCGTTTAAAATCCGATCCTTTTCCAGTTTCGAATCAGTTTTAGTCTAATTTGTTGATTGGACAAACGAAGCCCATTTTAAAACTCAATCTGTGACTATCAACTAAGAAAAGGCCAAAAAAGTTTTAAAAGTTTCTGTTTAGGTATTGACTCCGTGGAATATCAGAGCGCTTCTTGGATCGGAAAGATCTGCTCTTTTCGTCATTCTTTCATACATCTGAAGATGGCGACTAATTAAAATGAGATAAAGTAACTGTATCGGCGGGTGCAAACCAATTGCCAGGGTAACTCTGTAGATCCGGTTAATAAATGATTTTTCCTAATGGCTCTAGAAGTTCTTCAGCCTTTTCTTTTGACTTTCTTTCTGGTCGTTTTTTCTTTTTTAACGCTCGAAGCGATGGAGGTTCTATATTTAAGCCTGATGGCCTGATGGAAAGCGTTACCAAAAATGCCTCGGACAACGTACCAAAGGTAGCCAGTGATTAATATACGGAAAGAAGCATGAATTGAAGAATGAATTCGAACTGGGTGCTAAGTTATTTGATCAATGTCATCGATATTTACATCCACAAATTTTGGCATATTTAAGGCGAAAACTATTGCATCTTCATCTTCCGGTAGGGTGTTATAAAAATATGTGAATCCTTTTCTTCATGGGGTTTTTTCTTTCTACCTGCCCTTTAACAATAGAGCAGCAGAAGAAGAAAAAATGTATATATAAATATTTGTGTGTATTTATTTAAAAGATATCTAAGGACAACAAAAGTTGATCATCCTTGGGGCTGTAGCTGCCATGATGAACAATTTAACAATAAGTCTAAAGTGGCCGTTCTTTACAGTAGAGTAGAGTGCGGTAGAGAATATCGTATGGAAGAATTGCTGGTTGAGGAAAATTGCAATAATAAAAATATATATTTTATTTATTTATAATAATATTTGAGTGTGTGTGTGTGTTTATATGCATGCATGCATGCGTACATGGGTAAAAGTGTATTGTGTTGTTGGGCTTGTATGTTTTTTCCTTCTCTTTAGGAAAAATTATCAAAACATTTTATGAAATAATGATAAACTCAAGACAGATCCTTGAAACGCTTAAGAGCGGAAAAAATCTCCCACATAAGCGATGATTTGTTTTGTTCGATTGTGTACGATTTCGTTTAAATGATATAAATATATATATATATATATATATATATAGTCAGTGTAATTGTTGTTGGACTGAGCTGTTCGTGATACTCAACACTATTGGAATTGTGAGTGCGTGTGTTTGTGTGTTTTCCACTTGACTGACCATTTTTGGAAGAGTTTTGCCAACAAATTGCTTCGTTAATTTATTTTGTAACATTTTCATATCTTTTCTATTGCGTGTGTGTGTGTGTGTTTGTGTTCACCGTTTTTCAATGCAATTAAATTTTAAATCGAATAAAAGCATAATTCCAAGCAACTTGTGTGGTTTCTTCACTTAATTTTCATTCTTTTCGAGTTCATCTGCAAAAATCACACCTTTAATTGCTCTAATTGTTGCTGTGGTGGTGGTTTTATATTTATCGTTTTTATTTACTTCTTTTTGTTTTTGGTTTATTTTTTAAGGAACATAAAGCGTTAAACTATCTTTCAAACAGAAGATAACACAAAAGAAATGCGAAACATCTTATAATGATTATGACAAAAGAAAAAGTACCAAATAGTCGTTTGTTTGTTTATTTGTTTGTGTTTAAAATACGTTTTTAATAACTAACGGCTTAAAAAAATTCACGCACACAAAGCGTCTTTTTTATTAAAAATTATTTACACCGCGTCAAGATCCTTCAAGGTACAGAGAACTTAATATCGCGGCAGGAGCAAACTGAGAGTTCACAGATAGCATGGATGGATGGATGGCTGGATGGATGCGCGTATTGCGGAGAACTCTGTGAACTCTCCCTTTACATATTTTGATAGGTGATGTTAGCAAAACCTTCATATTTTCCTTTTTTTTTTTTAGTGAAATTTTAGCGCTGCGTGAAAGGATTCTTGCAACGCATATAAATTAATTATGCTAAACATTTTTCGTACATTTGGCATCGTTTTAGGCTTCTGTCAGGCTTTGGTTTCGCTACTAACTAAGGCGATATACAATTTTCATTATCGTGCTTGTAGCATCCCCAAGCATAAGCATAACCGCGAATACGAAAATATTACTACACTTATCCATGAAGTCGGTTTACATTCGAATTGATGAGATCGATCGATTTCTTGAATTGATTTCTTTATATCTTCTATACATACGTAGATCCTCCGAGTCAAACTTTAACGTAAAACACCAAACAGAAAGTGCAACCTGTTACTAATATTTGGACAGACCTACAATTGATGGAAAGTCCTGCGATTTGTATAAACTTGTCGTTTGCTTGAATTGTTGGGTATACGAGATTCGCGCTGAGGTAACTAAAGCGTTTTTACTCATTTAATTTAATTTGCTTAAAGTACATATTCCAAGCAAACAGGGAACACATCCACACCCCAGACATACCAGTTTCGTGAATACATCCAATTATTTTCGAATTGTTGTTGAGTTTTTATTAAAATTAATTTTCGGTGAAAGCGCAACAAATTCCTTTAGTTTTGCAAACATTTTTACGAAGAATTAATTAAATAAAAATGATGATAACCCGAGCTTCGGTTCGCTTTGCATTAGTTTGTGCTAATACGAATAAAAAAATAGGTAATAAGTGACTTGGAAGCCTAAAGTTTAGAACGCATTTCCCGGGCCATCAAAACTGCGAATCTCGTTCATAACAAGTCTTGGATTTGATTGACTTACCTTCAATCTCAAACAAACAAACAGGAGGCATACATTACTTTAACTGTGTGAAAGCATATTGAGTGCATTAAGTCTAATATGTATATGACATAGTATGTACTACGGCTTGACTCGTCTTTGGATATGTCCTAGATCCAGTAAAAAGCAAATACAAAGTTCACGTTAACCATGTTTTACTCGTGGAGTTAGGAATGAGCTGGAATTAAAATGTTATCGCTAACTATGGAAGTATTAGTAAACCGCTCGCGATCATTTTTACACCCAAGCATGCAGGCATCGAAGGTTATAGACGAAATTTTGAGAAAACTTTTGGCGTTTTGGGGGTATTTTTAGTTTTTCTTGTATAACGTGCTTGTGTGCGAACAGATCACGCCCGTTTTTTTAGCCAGATGTTCCTAATCGATCAGGAAATGTTTGTGACAAATTTTATATTTTTGCAACTGTAATCACCATACACAACCGTTACCCATCGAACTGACTGATTTCAATAAACATAAAAACATCAAAATGGGCGAATATCTGAAGACATCTCCATCGTTATGTAGATTTTTGAGTTTAAAATCGCATACCTGTCACTTTGACGCCGCAAACCTAATGTTAAAGAAAGTGATAAGCCACTAAGCAAACCTTAAACTAACTACCTGCGACCCTGTATGTAGATCGAAACAGTTTTAAGGCAGATTCAGCTTCCAGCTTACGCTGTCCAATCCTAAATATCCCTAGAGGCCATACGGTTAACATGCCTTAATTTACACTATGAGCCGTTAAGTTTTCAAGTCCAAGTCGTTTCAACTGCTGATTGAAGCAAATGGCATTAAAATCTAGAATATTTTTCGGTTCCAATCCAATTGAGTTCGATAAGAATTAAATTTTTAGGCTTAGAGTTGTCGCAGTACAGCGCTTTACTACACTATCAGCGACTAATCATCATTATACACAGGTAAGCACAGTGGTTGAATGTAGTCAGTCAAAAGGTATATAGCTGATGAACAAAGTAGCTAAACGTAAACAGAAATAGTTCCGGGTTAAGCGTAGTAAACAAGCGATGTTATTTACTGAAGCGGACCGTGGAAACTTAGGCTAATTAATCATTAGACTGGTAAGCGAGATAACTGCGTGTAAGGAGATATACAGCAAGTAATGGAATGCGAATAAAAATGTACATGAGTAAAACGCTCTTAGACCAATGCTAAACTGGTTGATAAACCAGTTGATTAAATGCGAGTTGAAAGCAGTTGGGATGTAGTATCATTTACCAGACAGACTGTTTAATCCCACGCTGACGAGCTATGGGGCTGATAAGCCAACTCTTTGAAACTTATGCTAAACACACTAAACGAGTGTAGTAGATAATCAGTATTATTTGTGGACGTAAGCTGTTTAATGCTAGGTTGAGTAGTTACAAGATAAGGGAAGTCGTCAGAGGGTTGATGGATTCCTTGGGGTGAAGATGTTTTGAATTAATAAAAACTCCCAGGTCTCTAGGAATCAAATTATATTCATTCTAGTTTAGTTCGTAGCCAGGGATTCGAGCTTAATGAAGTGATCCGTTTGAACGGCTGACATATAGGCAACAGCATCTAAACTACGAGAAGATTGGAAAAAAAAAGGAAATTAAAAAAAACTCTGATTTCCATGATCCGTGAAAGATCCACTTTTCGTTTTTCATTTCGTTTCTTTTTCTCATTTATCTAAAATCACATTATTTAACTTCGGGGCCCTCTCTTTTCGATTCTAATCGAAATTATGACACCGCGACTTCGTCCATCTCTCCAATGCTCTATATATACAATCGTTATCGCATTCCAGTCAGCAATTAGTTGCCTTTCAAATATGAAACCAACGCCTGGTGTCCGTGTTCTTAGAATCACTTTAGATGGATTCATTTATTTTGTGAATTATTATTGAAATTATGATAATAATGCGATTGCTTTGCTAGATAAGAGCCTGTATAAGGCGATAAAGGATTTACTTTTTCTTTTCCAACTACATACTAATTTTAAAGCATATCTGAAATGAAAGAGTTTTTGACAAAAAGCATTCACTGATTTATTTGCAGGATTTTTCCGTTGATGTTCAAACGAAACCTTATGCAACTGAACAGTTAAATGGATGAATGTTTTTGCGCAAACGAAGAAGACAAAGTGAGAAAGAGTCGGATGGCCGAGGACTGAGGTAAGTGTCTGAAACGAAATATATGGGAGAAAATAGTGAAAATGAAAATAAATTGATTTCGCTTGCAAGTGACTTGACCATGATGATGAACGTTGTTGGTTGGTTGGTTGGTTGGCATTTTTGTTTTCGGTCAATTGTTAAGGATCATTCACAGAAATCGAAGAAATAAGCAAAAAAATGGTTAAATATATTGTGTTTGAAAAAATTTCACCTGAAATTTACGACCAGTTTATGTTGAGCTCTGTTTTTTTTTGTTGTTGTTGTTGTCGAGAATTTAAAAACTTTAAGTCATTGTTTGTTACTGCTATTGGGTACTATTTCCAACTTTAGTTACTTCTTGTACTTGAACGAAAATACACAGATTTCTATAAAAGTTTTATTTACGTTCGAATAGAATTGGAATCTGGATGTGCACATCCTTGAGAAATGGTTCAATTGGAAAACATATAAATGCTACTGCTTGCACTTGTAAAGTTTAAAAAAAACATGTACACAAGTGGACAAAGTAAGCCAGGACAGCTGTGGCATGATGGTGGTGGATGGATGGAGAAGAAAGGAGGGAGGGAGGGAGGAAAAAGCGAACGTTACCAATTTATGATTTGATGTTTTGTTTAATATTTTAATGGTCAGTGTTTTTACTTCGTTTCAATCTCTCAAGTACTTTCAACTCACTTGTTATATATAAATGATGCCGAGTATTATTTTTTTGCATCGCATGGCATAGCATTCACTGCCGTTTACAAACACTCTTGCGTGAATATATATAATAAATATATGCATATGCTTGTACAAATGTATTTACATCCGTGGGTATGTGTGTAAAGATTGGAACGTTGGCCATTATGTTCATTCGTTTTTTTTTTTTTTTTTTGCGAGCAATTTTCACAGTAGCCAGTGTTTTCAACATATCTTTTATTTGTTTATTACATATATAGGTAACTACTCCAGTGAATTTGTATAATAAATACTGTGTTTTTATTAACAATCTGTATATGGGGGCGTATGAAGTGGAAAGAGAGTTTTGAAGAGTGTGCACGGGGAGTGCAGGCTTTTCGTTATTCACTTGCCAGGAGTCTAAAGTGCTTTGTAACATTTGATGTTTTAATCGAAATATTATAAAAATCATTTTACAGCAGTTCTTTTTTCCATATCCCCGACCACGTCATTCCAAAATGTGTAATAAATTTGTCTTTCCGTTTGTAATCTCTAAAAGCGTATATAAGATTTCAGAAAACCCGAAACGGTTCATATTCTCTCTCCCTCTTTACAGATTAACAAATTGCATTAAGGGGATGAGCTTAGTTGGGTCCAAATGGTGCGGTGTAGCCGTACACTACCCTTCCTTACACGATTGTTGTTGACGCGGTTAGGGTTCACGATGGATGAGCTGTATGAGATTGTGAAGGTTTCACATTGAAGGCATAATGTTGGGCTAAGCAAGATGCTGAAGTCGATTTGAGTTTATCTTAAACCGCCTAACACTTCAACGCTCGAAAAGAATTTACTTGTGAATGGATTGCGACGAGTTAATCTCTTCCGTTGATCGCTCTTTCGCGTTTTTGTTTCTTTTAATGTCAGCCTAAGAACCCGGAAAGTTGTTGCATTAATCAAAATGCTTTGCAATTGTTGAAAATGTCCCAAGTTTTCGAAAGCACTTAATGAAAAAAGTTGTTTTCGTGTGTTTCCGAGTAATGTCCAATTCATTTCCCAATTTACCCGAAAGAGCAGCCCTTGCACTGAAGGTGGTGGTTTTCCTGTATCATAATCTAAGTGGGCTTTAAAGGTGATCGGTCTGTCGATTCTGATTCCTATCGTTTGAAGTGATCCCGTGAATAATCAAGAGTGGCCATAAGCTTTTCGTAGAGCTTGAGTTCTTACAACAAAAGGTAACAAAAGGCCCAACATAAAGTATTTAGAACTTTAACCACATTGTTCTCGAACCCCGTATTTCTAGCACTTCCAAGTCTCTAACAATTGCCTTTAAATTTCGCATCCAGCTTCACAGCAATAGTTCCTGGTAAAACACGTAAGGTTTCTGAAATTGGTTCACTTCAAGTTAGGGCGAATTTTCACAGATCTCTTTAAGAAAATTTATGTTCTTTATTTTCAAAGAATCCCATGGCTCAATATCTTCTTAGTTCTTTGTTTTAATAAGAAATTGTCACCTCCTAGAGTAGGAGCAAAGAGGTTGCTACAAAAAAATTGCTTTTTCGCAAAGGTTAAGGTGGCACCATTTATAAAAAAAGAAAGAATTATTTACCGCAGCAGACCCACAAACGTTTACAAAAAAATTTGTTTCCATAGGTTGATCAGTCCTGGGCAAATAATTTCTCAAACATTATTTCTGCTTTCATGCTTACAATGCATGAGTCACGGCAAGGACATGAGAAATGAACGCGTCTGTGCTAAGTTTTATAAAGCCATCCATTTCAACAAAGGAAACTTATTCGACTCGACAGACCTAATATATATAGTAGGAGATGTCGACGCCACATATGAAGTGCATTGGAATTATATTAAGTTTGCGCGGACGTGCACAGCATCATGCATCACATGGAATGAGATATATCCATGTTTCATAACACCAATGGTTCCAGATTCACTTTCTAGTGGGCTTAAGCACCCGTCCGCATATAGTTTGCTCCTGGGTACTTTGGTTAAACCCATCGATAGCTTTCAGGCTTAAAGACGAACACTATCGAAAAGTGCTTCATGGCCACTTTTCATAAAATTCGGCTTTGAAAAGGTCGTTATGACGTCTGACGTAACGGTGTAGGGATCTCGCAGCCGTTGGCGCAGTTCTAACGGTTTAACTTGTTGTCGACAAAGATGTTTGCATTGATCATTTACATGCTTATTTGATAAGATGTCTGGCGAGTGTTTGTGATTATTCCAAACGATATGATAAATTAAATATATCGTCGTTTTTCGATATTAACAAGCTATCGCAGGGTAGTGTAGTTGCGTGCTTGAAGGGGGAGATTTACGCGTTAGAAATTAATTTTTCAAAAATTAAAAGTAAATCTAAAAATTGCGTTAAAATGTACCGCAAAAATTTGCTTGCTTTCCAAAACCCATCCATCCCATTGAATGCCAGACTATTGCTCTGGCAATTGCTCTTGGGTTAATTGAGCGCAATTCATTAAAAAAGAAAGTATGTTTTGTGTAAATAATAAAAAATTAACAACCGCAAGTGGCAAATTATGAAAAGATTTCCACTGTATATATGTACGCCTTCGTCTTTCGTGTGCCGTTTTTTAATGTAAAGCAAAAAAAAAAAAAATAAAAACAGAAAGAAATCTTCAATACACAAAGATTATGGGATGAATTTGAACAAACAAAAAGAATAAGCAAACGTACGTAATTCATGTTAATTGCCACGCACTTCATCGTACTGTTAAGAATTTGTACAACTTTACAAGTATTAACCGGTCTACCGCTGGACAGATGCCAGTAAAAGCACAGAAACGACCTCTTCAGCATCAGTTTCAACATCAGCTTCGGTTTCGGCTTCAGCCTCTGCTGTAGCTTCAAACCAACGGCCGTGCAGAGGGCGAGAAAGACAGAGAGAGATAGAGAGAGAGAGAGAGAGTGGGAGAGGGAGCGAAGGAAAAACGAACTGATGAAAAGTGTGGCGAAAAAATGTTTGTGTGTGTGTGTGTGTGTATTTCGTTTTAATTTAGCGGTGCTAATGCTCTTTGAGTTGACCATACGTTCGCCGGTTGTTAAAAGGTTCCCAGAACGCGTTAATAGCACTCCCCACCTCCCCTTTACATACAGTTCGTAATACACTACCCACTACCCACAGCGCATAACATACAACACACAATTCAAACATTTCGCTATATAATTACCATTTTGTTTTATTTTTCCATTTCTCTGCGTATGTCGGTCTGCTTACGTGTGTGCGTTTATGTGGCTCTATGTGTATAAATATATATAGAGGGATTATTTTGCAATTAAATGCATTTTCAGAGTTTTCACATTTAATTATATTTATTTATATGTATATATATATATATATATATATATATATGTAATATATATATTTCTTTTTTTACGTTCGTTTATTTATTATTTCTTTCTTTTTTTTTCATGATTGCCTTGAATATAAAATTTGCGCTTTATTGCACAGAACGTAATAAGCGCCACTTGGCATTTGTATATAAGACCTCCGCTTGCTATATATATATATGGATGCGTGGGTGGATGCGTGCGTATATATGGGCGTGTTTGTGTGTATATATATATGTACGTATATATGTATATGTATTTATATATATGAATAAGAAGTGATGGCGACATAAATAAGAAGGGAACAAGGGATACAAGCGCCCTAATTGCGTTTAATTAAAATGTCTTTGGACAATAATGATTACTTCTCTCATCTTGTAGGCCCGTTCATGACTACCTCGGCGACGATTTGCGCCCACTGCCAAACTTATACGTTTCTATTATTATTATATATACCTTTAGTTAGTTAAAGTTTCAAGGAATTTTCTCTACGCTTATGAGAAATATCTAAAGGCGGATTCTTTGTGCTCGTCTTCTTCCTCCTCCCGTCCTGATGTGGGCCGAGATTATTGGGCTTTTGTGTGTGCAGTTCAGTAGAAATACATAAAAAGCAAAAATGTTTCTTAAACTTTCTTATTGAGTTTTTTCTGATAACATTTTCTTAAGCATTTTCCGTTTTTCTTCATTTTAGTACAGTTGTAGTAGTAGTTGCTGAGCATAAAAAACTTTTTTACTAAAGTATGCATAAAGATGTATATACATATATACATATGTACATATGTATGTACGTTCAATTTTCATATAAACACACATCTTCGAAAGTTCTTGGGTTGACAAGAAAGTTCTGCTGCATGATCAAAGAAAATTTAAGTCTTTGTTATATACGTAAATATCTTCTTTTTTCGTATCTCTTCATTTGCAATGCGCTCCAGAGAATTAAATGTAATTTACTTTTTGCACTATTTCATGTTTGACTCGTGCAGATTAAACGACGAGTACGTGTGCAGAGATCATGATCTACTGAATGACATTTTGATATGCTCGCTTTCTGCCTGCGAGTTGTCAGATCAGCCATTTTAGATTTCTGGTGTTTCATTCTAGATCGGAATCTTATTGACATTTAGGACATTTTCCATATGAACGCAATGAAGCGTGTAAAAGATCAGTTACAATTTTTTGGGACAAAGCGACCATTAATTTGCGCTTTAGTTGACGTAAATATTGTTCAAATTTCGACACAAATAATAGTCAATGAGTTCCAAATCGGGCAAATAGGGTGAAGTAGCCTTCGATTCTGCTGGATGCGCCTTTCGAGCGCAACATTTGCTCTATGAACTGTCTCGCAAAGTTTGGTTTATGCTTATATGAAGCAGTTGATAAGTGAACGAAGTGAACATAACCTCAAAACCCCCGCTTGAAACCGCCCACAGACTGTCGTTCGACTTGTGTACGTAAATATTTCACCACAGATGCCTCTACCTTTTGGATTTCTTAACAAAGATTTAACGTGAGAGTCAGCTGCTTTTAGTGTTCTAGTCTAAAATAGACTCTTAGGCTCTCAAATTCCAGCTATAAAGGGCTTGTGTCGAACATTTTCGTAAATATCGTCAAAATATTGTAGATTATTGATCGAAGAAAAGGCAGTTCTTGTAAAGATTGCTTCGGTTTTTGCCTACCGTCAGAGTAGTATGTAGTGGGCGAATCACGCCGATTTTCGAAATTTCTCTTCCCAATCGACCATCCAAACGTTAAGTACATTTTCCAATTTTTCATGGTTATATAAAAGAGAATGGATGCATTCGGACCGCACGGATGGTCACAGAAACAACAATTTTAAAACAGAAAAAATTGAATATTTCTTTTACACGATTTTATTCAATTTAGTACGTTCATGAAATTACTTCATTTACATCTTAAGAGAGTTTCAATTCCCCAAAATTTTTATGTCTCAAGGTATTTTCCATATAAAATTTAATGTACGTATTTCTTGAACAAACTCCGCATGAACAAACTTTCATAACAGTTTGCGAAGATGCCTCTGGAACCCTCGGTTTTATACCTTTGAACACTTACTTATGTCACATAAACTCTTGTTAATGCATGTTATAGGGCAGTTGTCACAAAAATTCCGCTTTTTCCCTAAGAAAAAAGTAGTTTATTACAAACACTTGCACTTAAGTGCGCAATATCTTGCTGTGTAGGAGTATTGTGCGTCTTGGCCAACTTTTTTAAGTATTCTATTCATATCAAGTCAAGGGACGCCTTTAGGGATTTATCATCCAGAAGCCCTCGTCTCATAATACTCTTTAGTATTGATGACGATATCACCGCCCACCATCAGTTGTTGCTATTCAACCCTTTTGCAATTTCCCCAAATAAAAGCGTACGTTGTTAAAGCACATCAGCGATTCTTTTCCAACCTAATATGTACATATGCAAGTACATATTCTAACGTGTATGCGCTCATACATATGCACATATTTTGTAACTCTGTTCCATTTACTAACGTTAACACAATCACATGTCCTCATATACAGCAGTTGTGTATGGATGGCATTGCATTGATAATATTCGTCGGATGTAAAAGTTCGTTAGGGTGTTATTTGCATTAGGGAGCACGGAGGGAAATGAGTTGGAGAAAATTATCTGTAAAAGTGTTTGCGGAGACATTGCGATTAGTGCTGCTGGCAAAGCAACAAAAAACTTTTCTACTGTCGCATATTTTTCTGTTGCAGTAAATTACTAAAGTTTTGCTTTTAAATGCAGGCATATTTGCATTAAGACTCGAGAAAAATAGTTTCCTAATTACAAAACTGAAAAACGTTGTAAAAAGTTTTACTTACTTTTTTTTTTTTCTCTTTGACTGCAAGATTTTTAAGAATTTTAATTATTCATCTGGAATTAATAAATATTTTTTTTTAATGTTTTCTTGCCACGCCAGCCATCTAAGCAAATAGTTCTTTTCTCGTTTTTTATTTAATCCGCAGCGCAATAGAATTTAAACCTTCTTTAGGTCTTGTCTGGAAAACGGGATGAGAAGTTACATCATCTTCGCTTCAAGTTATATAATATCCGTCGCATATATATTTTTGTATATTGGGGAACATGGGGACATACCTTTGACATAGGGAAGTTAATCTATTCTGTTTAGATTGCATGGGCAATCCGCGCCATTGCAGGCATTGAGTTCGACGCGAAATCATTTAGTACAGATTGCATTTCATTTCAGAGCGAACCTGAGTACACGATATTACTACACGTGAACATAGCACAGGTGAGGTGAAAATAGTCTAATCTATCAAGACTTCCGCGCATTACATTCGATAAGTGTTTGTGATTATTTTAAATAATTTTAAAGCACATAAGGGATCGTTTTGCGCCAAACCCATATTACGTGAGCTTGACCGCGGTTTCCACGAAATTATTCGCCAGAATTATTGGCAGACAAGTTTTGGTTTTCGCATCGGCTTCGCAGCACCTTCTTACATCTCACTTAGCTTCTTTCGATTTCTGACTATTTTAGAATCTCTAAAAGCTAATCTGGGAACATCGTTTCGGTTCGATTGAAAAGACAAAACTGAATTGAAAATTACATTATTTCAGAGGGCAGTGAACAAGCGTGTTCCCGAATCCATTGCCATGAACTACCACAACAAACTAGCAACAAATTTGACATAGATTCTATGCAGAGTATTGCCACCGCAAGAAAAAAGGACCCGTGTTTTAAATGGAAATTTCTTACGGTTTTTTCACAGCAAGTCTAGATATTTTTTTTATTTTTTTATGACAAATCACTCATTGCCCCATTCCGCCAGGAAAGAGAAACAAATAATGACTTAGCAGCCGCAGACCATTGAATGAATGATTGTGTACCCAATCCATGAATGTTATGCTTTGCTGACTCAGCACTCGCTATAGCTATGCCCAAAGTAAATCCTATTGCACTGGGAATTTGAATCCAGGAGCACTGACTTGTTGCCAGTCGCTTTTCTTATTTACTCGGCTACTCATGTGGATGTAAGCGAAACAAGCAAGCATTCCATTCCGATAAAGGCGTTGTATTAAGCGCTGAAGTGAAAGATGAAGATATAAAACTTTTCGAAATAACTTCAATTTGAAACATCGATGGGCATGGTCCACTATGATAGGAAAGCAAGTCAACTCAAATTTTGAAAAGAAGAAGATTTTTAATTTGTCTACTTACTTATAATTACTTACGATAACTACTCTCTCCTTACGAGTAAGTGTGTGTGCCTTGCGAATGTAAGTTTGATTTGTTTTTTTTTTTTGTTTCATTCTCTCATTAAACTAAACGATTTTCGCCCTCATTTAAATGAATAAAAAAAAAAAAAAAAGTAAAAGAAGTATAAAGACAGGGCAACATAACTAAAGCAAATATTAAATAAAGAACAGGAGAAAAAAAGTGTACCAGAAAAAGAGAACTGTTTGACAGTTATCCTTGAAAATTATACACAGTCGCTCGTAAACATTAAAAAGGGGCTGCACACATCTCCTCACAATGACAACAATTGTCAATACTTATGTCTGTCCGGGTAAACATCTGTTGTCTTTAGAAGAGGTAGAGCGAAAGAGAGAAAGTTGGAGGAAGATAGGGTTAAAAAAAAAACTATTCAAAGTGCAATCAATTGATGAAAAGCAAAACTGAAATAAATTTAATTAGATGCCAGTTGTGTTCGTAAGTAAGTAAATCTTTTGATACAGTAAAACTTTTTCAAAAACATTTTAATGAAAATTTTAATTTTTCATTTTCATTTTCATTTTCCTTCTTTTTCGTTCATTCATTCTGTCCTTCGCATTGTTATTGTATTGTATTTAATTAAATATTACAAACTTTTTAACCCACAAATATTTTTCCCATAGCAATAAAATTTGAAATTAAATTAAGTTATTATTATGAAGATAAATGAAAATGAGAGAAGCGGCGAATATTGTGTTGTCGTGTGTTTGGGTGTGCGTGTGTGCGTGTGCGGGTACTTGTGTGTGTACCTATGTATGTGTTTGTTTGTTTGCTCCTTTGTCGTGCCACATCAAATGACTGAGCATTTATCGCACCCCTGGAAATGTAACCTTGCGCCTGGCTCTTCTGGCTCTTCTGGCTGGCTTTCGTGCGAACTCACTTTACTTATGCCGTTTATGCGAATTGTAATAAACTTTCGCATTCATTTATAATAAACGTATCGTGAGTATCTTTTCAGTTATTGGGGAGAAAGCATTCTTTTTTTTTTTTTTTTTTTTTCAAAAAGCTTCTCCCACTCAACCGGAAATATATTATTGAAAAACACCAAATAAAATTTGTCTGGTGTTTGGAATGTCACCCGCAGACATTTGCACGCTTGAACTGATGTCTCTTCTTATGATACCCGTTAATATTGCCATTTATTTATACGCGAGGGCAAGAGGCACTATTGGGGGGTGGCTGGTTAATAGCAGCAAATCAAGCAGCCACTACCGGTTTATATATATGTACGTGGTGGAGTATGAGTGCTGTGGTTATTTGTTGCTTTACAATTCCTTAAATGTAGACACAGAGTGATGACGTCGAGAGAGAAGGGAGATGGGTAAAGTTTAATCGTAGAGAGTTTTGACACGCACCACAACAACATTTATTGCCAATAAGTGGGTCGAGAAAATGTTTTTGTGATGATATTATATTCATAAACAACACCGAGTTGAGTTCACTTATATCAAAATATTTGAATTCTGGTTAACTGTTTGCTGCTAAGTTGACTTTTAATTGACTTCCTTTGATGGGGTTTTGTACAAAGACCAATTTATAAATCAAATGGAAACGAAACAACCGCAAAACTATATTCGATTTAAACTGCATTTTTACATGTATATCGCTAGTTTAAGTTGACGCGAAAGATCATCAATAGGAGAACGGATATGTTACCTAATGCATTGTTCCTCTGGTAACGTGATGTCTTGTGCTGTAATTCAATGTAATCTTGTTCACTCCTTCCTACTCTAAAAAGAAAAAATGGCAAGATTTCAATTATTACATTTAATCCTAGGATTCATCTCCTTTGTGAAACTTGTCAAGTCATAAAGTCGTGACTAGAGGTGGTCAGAGATAACCTTTCTTTCTCTCTAGGCATGTGTCATTCCGTAAATTCTCCATGAGAAAGTAGCATCATTAAGTGGTTCATGCTGCTATAAGTTATTTCATTCAAGAGCATACAACATGATTTTTTGAAGTTCTGAGCGCGAATAGTCTTTTAAAAGACGACATTTAACGGAAGCGATACTTCCCTTGTTTAGCACGAAGGATTTTGCTGTCGAATCGCGTTGTGTAATAAATAATGGATGAGTTATCGTGTGGTCTGTTGAAATTTCATTTTCAGACCGGCTTCGGTCGACCACTTATTGTCTGTCCGAACGGGCTTTTGATTTGCACGACAAAATCTAAAAATAAAAAAAAACTCGTGCTGGCGTGGGTAGGTACATTCGAAGGTGTAGTTGTTCTTTACGCGCAGAACTCATACTCTGCGCAATAGACAAGGGAGGTATCGGCTAGCGGGGAACCATGCCTTAAATAAAGGTGGATAATTTTCTATCTTATAAATTTTATTAAAAGATCTGCCGAAACTTATTGTATCCGTAATACATCTGATAAGTCCTTATATTTAGTAACGTAATAAGTGAGAAAAATTCGTGGCGCTTTGTCCATTACATGGCTTCAGAGTCGCAACGCTTTAATAATACTGATCCTATCAAGTTATGCTCCACAAGGCGCTTATGAATTCCATTTGGTTCACTTTTTCGCCCAGGAAGCATAACATCTTCACTAGGTAAATGGCAGATCAATGATATGTACTTGACTTAGAAAGCTACGAACACTTTTTTTAACTTAATGCGATATATTAATAGCTGCGAATATTAGTAAAGATACTTACACGCGATGGACAAATTTACCTTTTTACGTACAAACACACACGAATGTTTATCTATACATATTTATATATATAGATATATATATAGAGAGAGAGAGAAAGAGAAGTAACGTGTACATATATATGTATGTATATATGTATACATATATATGTATACATATATGTATATATACGCATATGTATATGCATAGAGAGTTACTAGTCCGTTCTTGGATTACGAATCCATTCTTTTTCCATTTTTTAAGTTGTTATACAAACATCCATACGTACACAATGAAAGAAAAAGTGTTTGCTACCTAAGCTTAAAGGATAAGTGAAAGTATTAATAAAATTTCCATTAAATTTGTCCAACCTTTCCTTGTATTTGCACATCTGCAAGTTACATTCTTTTTATTCAAATTTTATAGTCAAGGATTTAAAAAAAGAAAACTCAATTGTGTTTTCCGTTTACGGTTTCTGTTCAAAGACCTGTTCTCGATTATTTTAAGTTCTTTCACGAATTCCTTTTGCTTCTTCGCACAATGCAAGACTTCTCAGCAACATTGACACTTTTTCCCCACTTAATATTCTGTAAAGGACGAAACCTATTTCAAATATAACACCGTTTAGTACTCATTCTTAGTTTGAAGTAAAAAAAAAAAAGAGACAAGAAAAATACAAAATTACGTATTAGATCAAAATTTTTCATCCTCTCCTTCAAGCAATGACATAAACAAATAGTAAGAGAAGGTTTTTATTCTTGCTTGGTCTCCTTAAAGGATTGCCTTTGAATTGGTTTTTGTTGCCATTGAAAGCAATTACTGTCTTTGTGGCAAATTCGACTCGGCGACCATCTCCATCGCAAGCTCATTTATATGAATGCATACAAATTCATATTTCGATTTTTATGGTCATTGCCATTTGATATGAGTGCTTTTAACGACCTCGTGTATGCCCGTGCCTCTCGTGTATGCAAAACAAAAAGACAATCAAAAATAATTCGAATATTTTTATGCAATAAAACTCTGTATGTGTGTGTGTGTGTGTGTGTGTTGCCGTTAGAAATTCTATATCCAATCGAGAACATATGATGTGTACAAATTATTTTCGTTTTCACATTCCATAGGTGTGTGTACGTATGTACCTTATGTGTTTCTATTTATTATCATCGTTACTGTCAATACCGTTATGATCATTATTGCAAAACATTATGGACTTATTTTTTGCTTAGTAAGAGCACAAGTTGTTAACATATTGAAGCAAACACTTAACAGGAAATTTATTAAAGCAGACGAACGTGTTGGTATTTATTATATGTTTGTATGTCCGTACATATGTTCGAATTTCTTAATTTGTTAGTTTCTTAATAATGCAATTACATGTTCGACAGTGTTCCCCTAATCAATGTAGTTAATAATAAATTAATAAAAGTTTTGCAATTTATTGATTTGTATTCGTGTGTTTGTGTTTGTCACACATAGTTTTCCTTTTCCAACTCCTTTCCTTTCGGACGGCACGCGGGGAAGTCTCTAAAGCGAAACCTTGATAGTGAATAGAAGGAATAAAAAATAATAGTGCGCTTACAACGAAAAGATTGTCGTTTCGGTGAGACTTTCTTAGCGGGCATGAGTAGCGTTGTTGTGTTCTGGGTGAAAGTACGCGTAAAAGACACAAAAAAGGTGCACATGGAACGTAGATTATTTAGATGAGATTGTAAAGATGGACGGAACATAAACTTTCTCTACTATATTTTTGTTTCATTTTCTCTTCTTTGAAAAAAATAAACTGAGCAGTTTTTGTGAACACAAACTATTGGTACATGGTGCAACAGATCGGATGACACTAGTCAGTCACCGTTCTGCCCTTTCCTTTACTTCAATCTTTCAATTTTTATAGCGACTATCATGTACTTCGACAGGGATAATAATCGCTCTGGTCGACCAATTACTGAAAGTGCGACTGAACAATTGAAGAGGACCGACACGTAAGCAGCCGTAACGTTAGCTTTAAGATAGCGAAGCATCACTATTGATCATTTGTTCTTCTACAGGTACAGGTTACACACAAATGTACACTCTCAGTAAACAGTGATCTCACGATTTGCCATTCGGCAGTTTCTTTCAATTAATGCCTTTATCTTGTCCTTATCCTTGTCTTATCTCTCCTAACCGCCTTTTAGAACATGATGCGGCAGCGCCGGCATCAAATTTTGACGCTCTGTCCATTCATTGCCTTCATACACATCCTATAATTTATGTCTTGCTTGAATATCATTTGCGGATGCGCTAAAGCGAAATGAGTTTCCGACCAACCTAATAATTTTCTGAATTTGTGGGCCACAATTCAACACATGATTGCTGGCTTTAGATCTATAATACGGGAAATATTTAAAAAATTTCAATTTTTTTATTTTTATGTAGTAGTTAAGTAGCTGATGGGACCATACATGGGTGGGTTGTGTTGTTGTGTTTATATATTTCTGATTGTAAAAACTGAGTATTTAACTAAATGAACGAAATGAACCGAAAGGTATTTCAAGAGATCATACAACAAAATGTCTGATGACAATTGAGAAATGAAAGGATTTATTATTATTTTTTACCCGTTCTGGTCGTCGTCGCATATAAAGAAAGGAAGAAAAAAAAGTTAGGCCTTGTTGTTGTCTTTATTGTTCGTGCATTGAGTTGGAGTGATGAGCCGTTTGTTAGTGGTAGTTACTTACACAGTGATATAGTTTTATTTTTTATTCTTTTTTATTATTATTCTTATTGTTTAATATTCGTTGTTGTTGTTGCTGTTGTGGTTATTATTATTGCTGTTATTGCATACATACGCAAAAATTTCATATATATATATATACCATTTGCATTTGTGTGCGTATGTGTGTAGCTTTATAGTATATTTTAAAATATGTAAAGAACAATAACCACAATAGCTTTATAACAATAACAGCAACAGCAAAAGCAACAGCAACAGCAACAGCAACAACAATAATAATAATGACAACAATAACAAGAACTATATACAACTACTTTAGCATCAATAATAGTAGCAAAACAATAGTAAGAGTATAAGAAGAGAATGCGGAAGAACGATAGAATCGCAAAAATAACAACAACAACAACAACAACAACGAGCAATAACAACAACAATAATAGCAATAATAACAACAATAATGATGAATACAATGATGATGATGATGATGATGATGATGACGTTGACGACGATTATAAATAAATAAGTTTTTAATCAAAATGTAGTTGAGAGATATCTGGCATTTTTGTGTAACACTGTGCTGGTGTGTGTTATATAGAAAAACAAACAAAAAAAAAACACAAGGGTTGAGATGAGTAGTATGCCTGAATAGAGAGGTAAGAGCGTAAGTGCGTTTAAACTTTTTTTTTTTGCTTATATTTTATAACACACTAAACTCGTTGGCTGTTGTTGTTAGTGTTGTTGCTTAAATAAAAAGCTTATACAATTGTTTCTGTCAATCTCCTGATCACAATGGTGATTATAATGATGATATGGCTACAGATTTAATGTATGCATGCCTGCGTGCGTGTGTATGTATCTATACATATACATATAAATATATATATGTGTGCGAGCGTATGCGTTTAAGTACAATATGTGAATATTTTGGAATAATACGTTATTTTGTTTTATTATTTATTTTAATTTGATGCTTCTTTCCCTGTCTGTATGTGTTTGAGAGTATGTGTATCCAGTTTACTTTGTGCACAACCTATCATCATCGCATAACCAACCAACCAAGCAACCATTCAATCGTTCAACCAATGAAATTGTTAAATATGTATACAACTTGTAATCGGCTGCTGCTGCTTATACTGGCTCTGGGAGGGAGGGTTATATAGTTAAACTTCTCATGAGCTCACTTCACACACAAAACCCACAATTGTTCTCTTAGTTCAAACTGGGCAAATTATTGTGTAATAGTTTTTTATTTTTTTTTATTTTTCGTATTATAACAATGGCGAGAGTAACGTAAAGTTTCCCTGGCTTTTTGGCATGCGTCCTTAGGATGCTACTTTAAAATACAATGCGACAGTGCGAACCTTTACTTATGCGCTTTAATTCTAGTGGTTTTACATATACGTATTTGTCCATACATACATAAGTATATTATATATGTTACTTACAATTATATTCAAATATATATATATATAAGAGAATAAGTATACTCTTGTACGCGCGCCATGGGGTGCTTGGCTCACGTACAAATGCAATTAAATGCGGATTTAAAATGTTTTCATTTTCATTTTTGATTACAATTTTTTCTTTTCTCTCTCTCTCTCTCTCTCTCTCTCTCTCTCCCTCTCGATCTCTCCATCACCATCTCCCTCTTACCCTCGTTTTCTTTCCGTTTTACTCTATCGCTCTCTCGGTCTCGTTCGCCTTGTACTTTATAAAAGTTTCGAAAGAAGCAACCGACTTAAAAGCAAATCCTTTTGTTCCCGTAGTGTTGTAGTTGTCTGTATGTGCGTATACATGTGTATGTATACATGAATGTGCGTGTGTAACATTTGTTAAATGATTTATTAAGAATTTTCAATACAATTGAATCGTTTTTATACCTAAGTGGGCCGAAATCGTTAATACATTTATGTTTGCAGTTCACTCGCTTATGTATTGTGTGTGTATATTGCTGCGCAATTTTAACGTATTTTTCAACAGTATTATTTACACAGAATTGTTTGTTAAATTTCCTGGAATAAGTATACTTATATATATATATATATATATATATATATCAGTAAATGTATTCCTCCCATATATAAAACGATCCTTGTTTAATGACCATTTTAATATCTCCTTTTTTTTTATAATCTGTTCCTGTTGCTGGAAGAGTAGATGAATAAATGATTTAAAGTATGAATCACTTTATGTACATATATGTAGATTTGATTACCCATTCATACGTGAAAGGCTTCTGTTTCTCAATTCATATATAGTTTCAAGGAAAGAAAAAAAAAAATGAATAAATAAAATAAAATAATTCTCTTAACATTTAAAACCGAACACGCGAATGGTTATAGTGCAGTAAAAAACCAACAATCAACAGCAACAAGAAAACAGAAGAAAGAATTCTTTAGTTATTTAAGATTTCACTTGAAAGACGAGGACTCTTTAAAACCAAGAGCATAGGCATGTTGTAAAAAACAGCAAAAAAAATAAAAAAAACCAAAAGTAAGTTTAAAATTTATTTCAAAATTTCCTTAACACATCTTTCCTTTTCCAGTAGGCCTCCGTCCTAAGCATAATATTAAAATATACATTTTTTAATGCGCCGGCGCGCGCACCACGCTTTTGCTCTTATGCATTATAATTGTAAGTTTCCTTTTGCGGTTTATTTTTTTCTCTCTTTTATTCTATTGAGGATTTAGTGCAATTTACGACGCACCCAAGATCTCATTAATCACAATTATTAGTGAACGCGTTGCCTTTGTTAGGCTCAATTTGAAATTCATTTCATTTCAAATTTGTATACGAATTTTTACAGGCGTACGCGTAGGCATATATATACATATTGTATGTATATATTATATATATATATATGTATATAATTAAATTAAATTTTCCACAAATGTTCTTCTTCTTATTATTATTATTATTATTATTATCAAGTATTGTTGTTATTGAGACGACGAACGAAGGACAATAACTTCCTTTTAATTTTGTTATTTAATGAAAACGCAAATATTTCTTGTAATTGATATTTTTCTCTTTCGCCTTTTGTTCAAAATTCAAGATTAGGGAAATCGCTCGCTCGCTCTGTCGATTACTGTCGCTGTATCCGCCTTCAGTTGTATAGTTTGGTGAATTTTTACAAAAATATCGTATGTTTTTTTGTTATATTGTACTTTTAAGGATTAATCAAATTAATGCACAATTAAAAATTTATCCATTGATTGTTTAATGGAATAATAGTCTTCTAGCTTGAGATTTCTGAATTCAATACAAATAATAATATCGGGACACCATTTGGAGTACATTCTGTGAATAAATCGAAATAAAAGAATAAATTTATAGAAATTTTCTATTTAGTCGAACTTGATTGAACATTAATCGCTCTTTTCCTTTATTTGGTTTTGGCCGAATTTCTCAACATTACTACACATAAGGCGTATGTTAATCAAATATTATGTTTTAGATAAGACATTTTCACAGTATTTCTTCTAGCATTGTGCAGAAAATGAGCACAAAGTTCGCTTGAGTAAAAGAAAAGTGAAACGGACTGAATCTCTTAATATTACCTTAGGCACAATGTGTGATTATAGCTAATACTGGCGTACTGGCGGCTACTCGGTATGTCGACGATATGTTGCATCGCATGTATCGTATTTTTATATGGTTTGGTTGGCAAGGTATATATTCGTATATTACGTACGGCCGTATTTGTATCTATGTCGAAGTTAATAAACAGACAGAGAGACAAACGGACAGACTACGCTAATTAACTTTCCCTAATCTTCCCAAGCCCATTCCTAAATATTACACAAATTGGGAACGTACCTTGGAGCGCGTATGAAAATAGATTGACATCCTTTGGAAGGGTATAGTCTATCAATGTGCAGATGTGGAAAGTTATTCTAGTGGCACTAAGCTCGCAGAAACCCAAACCTTCAACGAATTAACAAAATCAAATTTTATTCATTAAGAGAGCATAGTAAAGTCAAAGTGGAATAAGAGACAATTTAGCAAAAGCAAATCGATTCAACGTTAACATGATGGATAATTTTTCTTTCGCTATAAGCAAGTCGTAAATACTTCAATTATAAATGTGTGGGCGGCAAATTTTTGTTAAAAGTTTTATGTAGGTTTAGCTATTTTTTTTGTGCATGTCACAAAGTCCCTTAAGTTGAAGATGCTTAGAGAGAATGGCTGCGGTATTGCTATTTTTTGATGTCTTTGAAAAATTAATTTTTTTTTTTTAGTACTTAAGTATAGGCTGATGACAGATGATCCCATGCGGACGACAACAGGGCACTAATAAACTATTGGCCAATTTAAGTTAATCTACGAACCTGGTTTATATTAAATTTCGTTCAGCCTGCTACATCCAGCATACACTCTCTGCTACGTCTTAACTGAACGTCGTACCCTGTGATACTCATTCACTGTTTGTAATAAAGATTTCACTTTTGTCGAGCCATCTTCTAAAATACTCTTGTATACTTGTGATATGTGTAACTCGTTGCGACTACAATTTATCGCTTAATACTTTAGGAATTTCATTTTTATATCGATACAGAGAGAAGGCGGGAAGTATGTACATTTTTTATTGCCTATTTAATGTCTAAGTAAACGTATCAAAAATTTGTGAAGTATTTTTTTAAATTATCGTAGATAAATCGCAAGCTATATAACCGCCACATAACATGCTGTACATGTTTCATAAACTTATTGTTAGCACACTAAGCAACCATATAAACTAAGCCAAGGCGCCGTGTTGCCGAAGTAGTGATATACCCAACCATTTCCTTGAATATCTAGATTTACGAATTTAAGTAATTTTTTTGCATTATTTTGCTCGACCGCAGTCACCGATAATATCTTCACAAGTCTGTCTTCAAGTCGTTTCGGATGAATTTTTGTAATTATTTTATAACCTTTAAGGGGCAAAACATCCTCTCACACCTATTCGTTAAGTACATAAGCATGATACGTACATACACAGATAATACTATATATATATATATATATATGTGTATATAAAATATATGTATATATACACACACATGTTAGGTGCACAAGCAAAATTACCGGTTTTCTTGATTGATGAAAAAGTGAAAAAAAAAATTAATTATTGAAGGTGTGGTCCCTTCCTAGCTGCATATTTTTGCAGCTACCGCGACGATAACATGGCGCGTCCTTGGACCGGAACCTCTCATTCTGCCAGGTTTGTACTTTTTTGAAATTGGCCAAGTACGGAAACAAGAAGTAAGCGGAAAGTCCAATGCCTGTTAAATGCGACGCGTGCGGTAGCAGATCGCATTTTATCGGCACCAATTGATTTCGTCCTAGTATCGGCCAGAAGGCCGTTAGTCAAGAATTAACGGTTCAAATCGATTCGTTGTTGTGAGTAGCGACGCCCATTGGTAGTTTGGCAAGATTCCACCAGCTCGTAATGTACGATTCTTTTCGGGTCAACTCAAACGCAACGCATTGTCTTCTTTCCGAAGCTATATGTAGACGCGTTAGGTTTCGCCAGGGGAAATCCGCGATTTTTTATCTTTAGCAGTCTCGAGATTTTCATCACCTCCTCCTCGGCAGGACTCGATGCATTTTGCAGTTGATAATGGAGAAATATTGAGAACTCTTGCATCCTTTCGTGTGTGTGACGGGATGGAACTAATGAATACTATTGCCTTAATGGAAGTAGTTCCAGATGAAATAAGGCGGGGAATTCAATAAGCCTGATGGATTGGTAGGTCTTTGTAGAGCTTTGTAGCCACTCTCCCTCAATAAGAAATCATTTTAAGAGCGAGAGCAGAATCGAGAGAATCGGAGAGCAATTTATAATTTCTTGCAGGTAATCTAAAAATTGGATTGGTTTTGTTCGTTTCGAGGCTTACCGAGCTGCTTCTTGTCGAGTATGCAGGAGCATGTCGATCAAGGCATCGGGTTAAGCATTAAAATTACATGAAAATGTAAGTTGGCCACCTCTTATGTCTTGAAGGGCCGCACAAAGTCTTATTCTCACTAATTTAATTCTATTTTTTTTTTTTTTTTTTTGACACATAAATCTTTAAGAAGAATGAATATCTTTTACAAGAATGTATTTTACTTTGCTTGCTTGCAGACGTAACATGTGTATACATAAATAATGCTTTTGTTTCTTATTATTATTATTTTCACTTGAGAATTTTTGAAAATGACTTTTTGCTCATTTTTTGTGTTTTTATTGTTTGTTTTTCTGTTTCGAGTTGTTCCTTGAAAAACTCTTTTCAAATAAACTTCCTTCTGTAACGCCCGCCCCCCTCTATATATAATATTTTGTTGCTAGTGCTTAGTGTTAACAATAAATATATAAAATCACTTGTATTTGTATTTGTTTGTTCACTTGCTACGTTATGTAGGTTTGTTTGTTCGTTTGTATGCGTTTGTGTGTGTATGTTTAAGTATATCAAAGTGTATAAAAACACTTAGATTCTCAAAAAGCCCCTTTTGCTCCCAGTAGTAGTTTGTTTGTTCTTTGTTTTTTTGTTTTTTTGTTTTTTTTTTTTTTTATTCAAACAACTCTTTTGAAAGATTATATATATGTATGTAATACGTATAAAAATGTATAAAATATATATACATATTTTTACGCAATATACATACAATCTTTCAATGTATATATATATATATATATATATTTATATAACATATAATTATATACATATACTTATATATTTTAATAAATGCTTGAGGAAAAAGTATTGAGAAATTTTTTTATTATTGTTTTTGCTAAATTTTTCTTTTAATCAAAATGACTTTTATGCAACTACGTGATGATTTCGTTCTAAAACTCTTTTGTGATTGACGTTTAGTTCCTTAGTAAGGTTAGTTAGATTACCTATGTTTGAGTCTTCGTCAAATTTCTTGCAAGATTTCTACACTTCAATAGTTGGATCGATGGATAGCAAAGTGTATTTTTGACATCAAAATTTCCAGAACGACAACGAGTACAGCATTTACATGCCGGTCCATTTCTATGCGACAAAAACTTTTATTTTGAAAAATCAGCCGCGCCCACTCCTTATTGTAGAATGTGAAAATGTAGTTCTTTTACTTTCTTGTCTTTTTTAGGATACCACGGTGATGGACACAAAAGATTCGGTTGACCGAATATAACTTTCTTACTTGTTATGTTATCTTTTTGCTTACTATCTTACTATCTATGGCCGGCATATGACACCAATGACAGATATTTGTTAATACATTCGCCTCCTTTTTTTTATAGGAAGTAATTTATGTAATAACATTTTATTAGTTTGTGTAGCCATTGATGTTACGTTCTTTTTAAAAGTTTGCGTGAATCTTTATATGTGCTTGTATTGGTAAAAAAAGTAGGATGAAAAAAAAAAAAATATATTTAAATAATTCTCCGCATTTTGGTTTGAAAATGACGATAAAAACTCTGCAGGATATTCATTTGTTTTGTAAATAAAATAAGAAAAACAATACAATCATTTTTGTTTTTTAAATAATTAAACCAAATTTATTTATTCATATTTTCTTGTTTTTTTTTTTTTTTGTTCATAATAAAGGCCACATGTCAACAGCGGTTTTTTGGAACAATAGTTGATTTTAGATTTTGAAAATAAAAGTAAAGAATTGAAGCGACTTGCTCACGTGGTCATTGGTGCGTGTTTATATAGACCGATCCGTAAGCGATTGTAAATCGGTTTACTGCCATTGCAGTTGTTGTTCGCAAGAGAGTAATGTTTCATAAACAATTAAAATGTTGCTGAAATCCTTTTCACCACAATTTCTTTTATTGCGTTGCTCCCGTGACGAGCCCTTTTGTTTTGATATTTATAAAAACTCTTCTGTTTTTTCTTTTTAAATTTTTTTTGCGATTTTAAATAAAATTTTATTTCATTTGAAATGCATTTCAATTTCCATAGAATTTCTATTGCAATCAGTCGTTCGTTTAACATTTAACGATAACGCTGATGGTGGTGGTGTATGTTGCTTATGCTTTGGCAGAGACATGTGTCGTTGTCAACCGCAGAGATTCACGTGACAGTTTTTTTTTTGTTTTCCGCTAAAATCAACCAATCAGTCCACCGATAAAGAAAGTTCTTTACATAGAAGGCACGTTTCACAACAATCCTTGCATTCCTGATAAATACGCTGTCGGGTCACTTTATTTCACTGACAAATGAATGCTCTTGAGATGTTACAAAAAAATGCTTTTCTCGTAATCGATCAAATTTGACGGATTTCTTTCTTCTTTAACTAACCTTTGATACAATCAAACAGCGCTCTCTTTACTTACTTTGCTTATCCTGTTTTTTTTTTTTATTAAAAAAACGATCAAATAATTGCTGATGTGTGTGTTTTATTTCAAGCAAATGCACCTTTGAAGTATGAACTTTTCAGGAGAAAATCTCTTCAATGTGAAAAACTGAGAAAAACACAAAAGCAGGAAGTGGCAATCACATGCTTATGTCATCTTTGCAAAGAAAAACATACGTTGCCGTCAAATTTGATAAAATTACTTTCAAAATACTTTAAAAGAAAAGAAAACATATGCGTCTTAAGGACGCGTCTTGGCCACTCGTCTACAGCAGTCCTGACTTTCGCTGGCTGCTCCCTCTCTGTGCAACTCCCTTTTTTACAGTATATTTACATAAGATCCGGCAAATAATAACTCAGAATTTCTTCTATTCGTTATTAGCCAGCGTCAGAAGCATATTATGTTCGCAGGGAAAGACTATAGAGAATATCGACTCAAGTCTGTGGCAATACTTTCTCGAAAATGAAATCAACGCAACTTTAGGGATCGTAAATATATATAACATTAGTAAATAAAGGCTTGCGCCGTTCGCAATTCCTTAGCACGACATATTAGAAAAAGTGCGTAGGGAAAGACTTGCAAGCAACGCTATTGTATGTGCAATGTTTACATTCGCATCCTTTTTTTTTGCAAGGCTATAGAAGATATCAAGAGATATCAAGAGAAAGTGATAGTTTTCTTATGAAAAGTTGTAAAGCCTAGTTATGACGTATACATACTCCTGGGACAAGCAATGATGAATAATCAAAAATTCTTGCTTGCGTATTGTTTGTAGCAAACAATACTACTTACGGTAAAATAACAAACTGGTTTTAACTTAAACGCTGGAATACTTATTCGTCAATACATTTACACATATATAAATATATATATATATTTTTGTGCATAAATACTTGTCGTTAACTAGTAGTTGTTGCCGGTTTACTTTTGGTAAATAAATGCATTTCGGTTCTTTAAAATTAACTTTTTATGCCTAAATATTTACAAAACGGTAGCGTATTCTTTCCTTGTTTACCACTTAAAGTCTTTATCGTCGTCGTCATCTCTCTCTCTCTCTCTCTCTTTGCATACATATGGAGGTGGTATAGAAATTTTTAGATTCTCAGCGTTGTTGTTTACGTTCTTTCGATAATCACTCGAACAGGGCCAAAAATATCCCTAACTAAGTTATTACTTGCAATCTGAAGGCGCGTGGACTGATTGTAGCCATTGTTACAAAACTTGATAGACAAAGCGATTGATGCAGATAAGGAAGCACGCATTAACGTTCTAATAAAAAGATACGACGATTAATTGGACTGAGTGAGACGCGTGGACGAGCATAGAGATTGATGCACAGATGGATACAGGTACTGACGGACTGGTGGATTGATAGATATGTGATGCAGCAGGGACTTTTGGAGTAACTGAGGCAAATGTTGACTGGTTGATTGGATTGGCTGAGGAGCGTACTGGCTGACACAGGAATTGGCGTAGATTGGGGATTACGAAATGATGGCCAAGCAGGCTGGAAGACACATAGGGCTAATCGGATTGCTTGAAATGTGAGCTGACTGAGATGTGATTTCTCAACGAGAAGATAGACTTAGAGATTAATGTACATAAGCACTGAAGCGAACGGATGATGAGTACGCGCGCTCCGAAACACATTGACTGATGGATGGAGATACTGATGGATACACCGATTAACGGACACATGGAGTAATGGACACTTGTATTGATAGATAACTAAAGTGATAGATACACGACTGAATGATCAACAGGAATTCTGCCTTTGGTACAATTTGGAACACGGGTTGATGAACGCACGGGTCGGCGGACATACGCCTTTTGAGATATATTTTATTAAAATATAAAAGAAAAGTAATAAAGCGAGTAGAAAACCGGCTGGTGAGTTCAAGTATTTTCAAACTATCCTCGTAAGCATTTTAAGGTTTCGAATATTGTTTCATTCGCGTAAACAATACAAAAATTTTTGTTAAGTATTGAGAAACCTTAATAATAAATAAAACACTTGACAATCAGTTTTGTGGAAACTCTTTTTGGGGAAAATGTTATTTTTAAACTTGAAAGAGATGACTGACTGACTGATTAACGGGTTTTAAGGCTAGGGCTTTGTAAAATTTATTTCAAAAATCACTGACTTTGAGTAGCAGCTACCGCCTTTGAATTCAGCCTTTAGCCTCGCTTTTGGAAATGAAAAAAAGAAAAGAAAGATTTAACCTTTTTAAACGAAAATAGTTACATATGTACGCTTGAAATCATTTGCATAAACTAACAATTAACTTTCAGGGAAGGATGTATACATATAGTGGCGTTCATTATAACATTATTAACTTACTTTAGTGGGGTAGTGTTTGTTTTGTCGTTAAACTAAGTAGTTGAGCGGGGCATTAACCAAACCACACACATAGTATGATAAGTAGATGCATATAAAATGCCTTTCATGTTAAACACGCTCACGATGTTCACGACGATGATTGTTGCTTGAAAAAACGGCGGACTTTTTTCTTTTCCTTTTTTGAGGTTGTTTTCTTTTTCTTACATTGATGAGATGAGTTGTGTGATGTGTTTATTTTGGATACTGTGTACTGTCAATGATGACATTGATGGCTGATTATATAGATTCTTTACGGTTTTTATATATGTGTGTACATATATGCGCGTGATTTTAAATGTTATTTTAACAAAAAAAAAAAAAAAAAAAAAACCAAAATATTATATATATATATATATATATATATATTAAAAAAGAATTTCTTTCTTAAATATTAAATAGACAAATAAGAAAACAATAACAACATGAAACCAACACGAACAGAATACGCAATCAATTACTGAATACCGCCTTAAACATAATAAGACCACCCTCGAGTTAAAATAGTAAAGACGGATTTTTGTTCATATTTATATAAAAATAAACGATACACATAAACACATTAAGCGAACAATATTGAAAGAAAATTGGTATCACTTGAAGACGAATCTTAGATACCCAACACCTTGAACAGATGTAGAAATATTACTCCATCCTTTCTCCTTCTATTAACGAACGCGCGTATTAGGTTAACTTGAAGTTAAGGAAGTTTCAGGAAAGTACATCTGCCATAGGCATTAAACTTTTGCACCCGTGCAATCTTGAGATTTTAATTTGAAAATATGTTTGGCGGACACATGGACGGACTAGAATATACTCACTATAAGTATTTCATTAACCAAGTCCATGATGTAGATTCCTTTGTGTTTCTGATGATGCAAGAGGAATGTGAAGGCGAGCATGTCTCTAGACATGCATTGGTGATAGAGATGAAAATACCACAAATTAATCATTTACTTAAAATTATCTATGGTATCGTTCGGATTAACCCCTTGTTGTTAGCTTAACGAGCGCAATGCCCAAAGGGGTGCAAGTGTGAATTGTGAAACTCACACACAAATTGTTTGCACATCTTACCTCAACTTTGGCGAACTCGATTCTCCCATTAATTGCCTTTTATTTTTGTCTTCTTTTGCTTCGGGGGAGTAAAATAGAACTTGAAATTTTTTTTTAAAACGAACAAGCATCCATGGGAAGATAAGGTATTAATTTTATTTTAATTGTTTATTGCAAACGATTATAATAAAGTGAATTGAATGGCTCTGCTTTTATTATCATCTTGGCCTAGAAGTACTCTTTACCTTAATTGTTCAAGGATTACGCACTTACTCCAAGTATTAGATGATAATGGGCTGCGATTAGTGCTTATGTGGCTTCTACTAGTACGTGAAGAATGATAAACTCCTTTAGCAAACATTCTTGCCTAGAAACCAAAGTGATATCTTAGCAGATAAAATGAAAGGAAGAACAAATGTTTTTTTTTTTTATGCCTTTCAATTTGCTAATCAATGCTAATCAACCCTACCGTGGTGCCTTGGGGTCATGTAGTGTATTAAGAGTTGCTTGAAAAAAACAAAACCGTAACTAGATGAAGCTACCGACATCAGCTGGTGCTGTTCAGGTGAAAAATGGCCCCCACATATTAAATGTCCTGATGATGTGATTTTAATCCAGTTACTCAGAGGATGTGTCTCCTATAGAGGTAACCAGGTGACCATCAGAAAGAAGTTTAAAGAGAAAAAGTAATAAGAAGCGGCAGTAGTCTGGTGGTTGCGCGCGTCAAAGCGGTCAAGTGTACCCTACCGCTTGAGCTCTCTGGGATTTGGAACCGCAAGGACTGACTTGGTAGTTGCGATTATTTTCAACTCGTGTACTCTTGATGATTCGCTCAAGCATAGTTACTCTCACTAAGTTAAGACATACTACCCTTCTCTCTATATTCGCCGGATTCCTACCAATTAAAGCTTCATAGGCACTGGATTCCTGAAAAAGTTTTCGATATAAATATGAATACTTCCGGGGATAGACTGAAAAGATTGGTTGTCTTTCTGTTACGGATTTAATGTCTTGTCAAAAAGATTTGCAAACGTAGTGTACCGCGGGGCGAACAATGCCTTCAATAAAATATATTTTATTATTCTTTGAAGACTCTGTCGCCCTTGAGATTTAAACTCACGATCAATTAGTTGCCAGTCGACGAGATCCTTTGGCCACTAATTGGCCACTCGGGCGGATCAATTAGGAATTTTTTTTTTGTTCTATAAATCAATTATTGATTAAATTAAAAACGTAACTTCAAGTGTTCAGTATTTCTGTCTTTCTTTCCTGATAAAAATGTCTCTGATCTTTTTTTAACTTATACTGTTTTGCTTCATGCTAGCGTTTAATAAATGAACCGGAAACATACGGTATTCAGAAAATCCAATCGACCCAACAATTTAACAACAACAACAACTTTATGAAAATCTCACGCTTTAGATACGTTTGACAATTATTTTTGATAAAATTATTAAAATGTGTGAACGAAGATATCAGTAACACGTTCAAGCTGTACACATTTGCACTTTTGAATGGAAAGTGTGTGTGTGTGTGTGTGTGTAGCAAAAATCGTAATCCCAATATATTTATAATTTTTAAACACAATGTAGAATAAAGCAAACATTTAAATCCAATCGTACGGTCGGTCTGTCCGACCAAACGAACAATTATAACGAAAACAATGGAAACATATCTGCAAAGTTATTTTTAATTGGAAAACAACGACTTCGAGGTGCACTCCGTTTGCAAAAGCAGTTAAAAAATTAATTTTTAGTGTGTGCTTAAGGGTATGATGCTTTGCGAAGGTTAGCATGGGCTTGAGGTAAAATCTTTGTAACGAAAACCATCTACCAGTTGTTCTGTAAATGCTCCATTAGGAGGAAGCCATGACGAGAAAAAAGCAAAATTTAAGTAAATAATCGGAGTGGAAGTCAAAATCGTAACAATGAAAACGTTGTTAATGTGCCTTTGTATGAAGATTGCAAACTGTGGAAAATGACCACCAGTGCATAATTTTCCGATGAAACACAAAACAATAGACCGACGGTTTACAACAATGGCCCAGAAAATAGTATCGTTTACATGGTGCCTTTAATTATTGAATATTTGATCCAGAGACTATGCAGGAGATATGTCTGTCTATACGGACTTCTGCTTGCCTACGCTTCTAGGTGAACAATTATACGACTATTTGCTAAAACTAGAATTTCAGTTTTATTGCATTCGCACACCTTTACATATGTATGTATGTATATAGGTATAGTTTAAATTCTATTTATATCCATTATAAGTCATATGTTAACAATATAAACACCATTTGATGCTAGTAGCCATCGTTTCTATTCCCAAGGCCTTGTGTCTGTAATGCCTATCGTGGTTTAGTAGTGAAATATCCAAAGCAACAATAGAAAACAACTGCACACCATGAATTTGTGCACACATCCACAGCTACAGTGAAATACCTTTCTTCAACTGCTGTTTATCCAATAATTCAATTGTCAAAGGGTCGGTTAGTCCACTGCTACTGTTTGCTTATTTGTTGTATGCTTTTGGTGAGATTGGTTTTAGTTTATATTATATATATTGTCTATATATGCATATATGTATATATATATATATATATATACATATGTTCACATGTGTGCCTATAGAATATTGGGATTATTTTCTAACTTCCTCTACGTATATATAAGCCTTTGTATAATAATGCGTTTATATGTTGTTGCTGTGACTTTGAAAATCAACAAAACATAAAGCCATCAGGCAATTGGCGCGAGTGTGGCACAACCACAATCCGTTTTAACTAAGGCTGTATACATGACTCACACTCTCTACGTTTATAGGTTAGGTTAACATGCTAAATATCATCAGATGCTATTGTTCCATATTTGTAAAATTTTTACATACACCTACACACACACACACACACACACACACGCACACATATAGGCATACACTTTATTAATTGATGAAAATGAAAGGACAATAACTGTGTGAAAGCAATGTATTGTTTGGAGAGTGCCTAGTAACGATGATACCAAAACGATGACGCTGAGAGCACATGATGATGATAATAATAATGATGACAATAGAAACAACAGAATTACTTATGTATTTGCTAACTCAAGTACACATGTGTGCGGTGTACAGCACCAACTAATGTACGAATAAAAGACAATAAAGTCTCAACAATATTCAATAGAAATTGTTATGTTCTGTGCTTGCAGGCGTGTAAATAGTAGTGGCGTTAGTTTCATTGCATATACGAAACATCGTTACCTACGTTAATATTAGGTCGGAAGTATAAAGTACTACATTGGGTCTAGCACCAATCACTACGTCGTGTGCTTTACTTGCAGGGACGACGCATATTTTTCCTTTTTTTTTCAATGTTTAAAGTCAATTAAGTTATGAATGGTTGTTTTTCTTCAATGGGAGAGATAGTATTGAAAGCATAGTCAAAAATTCACCCACTAAATTCTCTCTAACGCCCAGTGGTGCATATTCCGGAGTTACCCCTGGGTATTACGTCTGGAGTTATGCTTAACGTGTGTATCTGTGTTTGAACTCATTTTTGAACTGACATTGCGAACTGAGTGATCATTTAAAATATTGTCCATTGTTAGTCATTACCTGTTATCATCTGCATGTTAGCATATGAGTGTCCATTATTAGTCATTGCTCGAAAGAACGATTTGTCTTTTGATAGGAATTCACGTCAACGGACCTATCTTTTCAATCGTCATAAGAAACCAACTGCTTCTTATGAGCCACTAGTGAAAATAAGTAGTAACCACAATAAACAATGTTTGGTAAGAAAAAGCGGTAAATTTGCACAATCCTATTCTGTCACTCTGTCCTTTTCTTTCGCCGCTTTCCCAATATGTGAACTTAGCGTTGTTGTTATTATCAGCTTATTGCGGGTTCTATTCTAAAAATTGTAACAAAAAATAGTGTCATGGATCATCGATTGTCTCTTTCCATCATGAATATGCACACTAATGTCGAAAAGTCTGGAGAACAATATTGTCACACAGAGCTGCCACAACATTATGGAGTATATTAGCGAAATATCAGGCAATCTTTTCGTATCATTTCGTATAAGCTCTCTGCTAATGCAAGAAAATTATATACACAAGCCTTGTTTCTCGAGTAACTGAATCTAATCCTGATATTCGGTATAAGACCTGGAACAAAACTTTTGAAGCTTTCCAGTCTTTGCGAAGCACTTTGAAATCAATGCAAACAGCACATCAATTTTGCATATATATACATATATATATATATAGATATCTTCGTGTTTTATTTTTTTTAAAATTAATTATATTGAATAAGAACTCGAATACATACCATCGACCTCTGCGCGCTGGTGTTTTAATTAGTTTACTCTCAATAAAATTCTTTTGAGTGCACTAGTAATTCTATGAAGCTCCACAAATGATGGTTGGCATGTTTCGTTTGCGATCGACCTTCTTATAGTAGGGAAGTTGAAAATTGGCTTCAGTATTGTTGCACGCGAAAATAGGCATAAGAATGATATAAAGTATGCAAAATAGGCTAAGAAACGCCACTTGAGAGAAAAACAACGAAGTACAACAACGCGGAAAAAAATGATCCCAAAAAAATGGTCATATGTGTCTTAAAGAATTAACACGAAATGTTAATAACGCTTTCAAGCTAGTTTTACAGTGTATCGATTAGTAACGTGAACACGAAGAATGTCGGTGCGTGAAGGTTTTCGAAAGACCTATAGTTTATCGACCATTGGAACAGAGTTTTCAGGCAATAACTTAATGAATGTGATCTAAAAAGCTTCCCATTAACTTGATAAGATTCTGTCTGATTTCCCCCATTTTCAAAACTAAAAGTAACACTTGGTCAAGCCACATATCTATATAAACATACCTTAACGAGTCCAAGAAAATGTGTCGATAACTTTCTGGAAATTTCTTGTTTTTTTGTCTATTATGATGTCATGTATGCGTGTGGCATTGGTATAAATTGAGTTGAGCCGTTTTCAGGACTTGTTAAGGATAGAGTAAACAAAAAGTTTTTTAATTCTTTTAATTATTTATATGTATTTGTATTTTATTCTTTGTTCTCATTTTGTTTCTTTTGTTTGCTATTTTTAACACATTACTTTTTAATATTACAATAGTTTATATATATATATATATATTTTTTTTTTTATTTAACTTAATCAAATCTAACAAAAACTAGTTATACGTTCACTTCAATCTCCAAATGTATTGTAGTTTTATTTAGCATAAGTAATGATACACTGGTTAATGCTTATTATCTAAGTCTAGTTTGATATCTGAACATTAATATGTACTTGTATGCGTATACGAATCGGAAAGCAACAAATATTATTTAACATTAGCCTTAAAAAGGAAAACATATATGAACCGAAATGCTCGCGTTCATAGGTATACATGAAGAGTTTCACATAAAAACAAGTTCAAGTCCTAACTTTCGGTCTTCCTCTGAAGAAGTTCCCTAATATTGTAAAAATTATTCTAGAAATACATTTATTTGCTTTTAAATCGCTAGTTTTGTATATATTTATATATACATATATATTTGTGATAAATAGGCGCCCGCGCTACTCATAGGGTCTAAACATGCCGTTCACATCACCGGCGATACTACTGTCTCAATCCTGCGAATCGCCTGCGTTACTGTTACGATCCATTGAAGTGCTTCCACCATTCGATTCGGATTGTTCGATATCGGCTGGATTTATGACGCCAGGGAGATAAGCTGTACTTGTATACGGCGCGGTTAGGAAACGTTTGGCATGAGCTTGCATAAACGGTGGATAGCGGTGGGTAGGTGAACCAAAAACTGCAGCCGGCGGTACTAAAGGTGAGAAGGCCGATTTTAAAGGAAATGGCGGTGAGGGCGGAACTTGTGGCGGCGAATTAGTCGCCGCAACCGCCGAGGCTAAGACCTGCGAAACATCTTCCCCCGATAACATTATTTCCATTGTTTGTAAGACATCGCCACGATAACGTTGCAGCAGCTGTTCAACATCGCTGCGTCGACGGTTGGGAAAAACACGCAGCAGTACGTCTACAGGCGATCGCTGTTGGGCACCATTGCTCGGATGGGCCGTCGGCATAGTCGGCTGTTGCGGATGGTGGGGATGCGGTGAATGCTGGGCAGCATGTGGATGCGCACTGGCCGCCGCCACCGCTAAAAATTGCGAATGATGATATGGCATGAAACCTTGGGGATTACTGTTGCTAAAGTTACGTAACATGTGCATGCTATTCTCCGTCGTCGAGGGTGTTTGTGGCGGTGAAGTGGAATCTTCCTTTTTCAGGCTTAGATTTTCGGGTGTAGCTTCGTCGGGGGCTGAATCAACATCCAAATCCGACTCTGGTGAACTTGGCGGTCCGGTACGAGCTGGTGACAGATTTCCACCACTGTTGTTGTAGTTAGGCGTCGATTTAGGATGTGGACTACTAGGCGCTGATTCCGAACCAGTATCTTGATCAGTTTCCGTGGATAAACGTGCTCGTTTGGACCCTATTAATACGTAATAGAAAAATTGATAACACATTCTAAGGAGAACAGGGGGAATTTAAGTTGTTATGGTTATGATAATTTTCCCTTTTCAATGATGACTTCCTTTTATTGAGGAAAAAAGAACTTGTTAGGCCCACATGAGTCATGAAAGGTTTCTATGGCTTCAAATAGAGGAGGATTGAGGATTGTTTCAGAATATCGTAGTAGCAAGATCTTAATCCATAATAATCTATATGAACACAGCTGTGTGCAATACAAAGTGTATGTCAAATGCATTCTTCAATTATAAATAAAAGGAAAAAACCTTGAGGGGATCTGCCAAGGGTTAGGTGCAAGACGAAAATGCGCTGGGTATAATAGAAATTGTAAGGAAAAAGTTGTAAAATGTTTTAGGAAGCGATTTTCACGCGCTGCTCTGTTGGCCCGCACCAGTTTGGTCATATCTGCCTTTTTTTTCATTTGCTATATATGCAGTTATAGGAAAAACACATCGCATATTTTGAATCATAACACCATGATATGTTATAGACAAACGACGATCCAGAAATAGTGAACGTAGTGCCCGATGCGTTTAATATAATAAAAATGATTGGTAACCGATTTTTGACAATTCGATTGAATATGGGAAAGTGGTTATTTACTAGAGGTTATCACGGACAAGCATTGACATTTCTCATACCAATGGCAGAGAGAACTTTCTTGCAAATGTTGTTCGATCGTAGTCATTATGGAAAAAGCCAAATACGCTTGCACTTTACGAGTCCAAGAAGCTCTCACTGTATTCACTTACTTGTCCAAGTGGCATTGTAAAGCAAAGAGTGGCTTTATGGGTGCCATCGCACAGAGACAAACGCCTTCAACCTACTTTGTCCTAACACAAGGCAGATGGATTTCAAGGCGTTGCGAATGTTACGTCCCTTCCGCAAAAACGTGATCTACCCTACCCTACGAAGGTTGTAGGGTGTAAAAAGTTTAGTGCGTATTACAAATTGTTAACTAAATGATGAATTGGTTTAAATCGTAGATAATTAAACCGCGTTGACTATTGTCAGCCATGTTTCTCTAACAGTTACGAAAACTGTCACCTAAATGTGAAAAGTTCTTTCAGTGATATGGTATTAAGAACAGAGCAGGGACCTAAATTTGAGTTGAGTGAGTTTACAAGTTCACGATTGAAAAAAGCTTCTCTTAAAATAACATCGCGATTCCTTAGATTGAAAGAAACTAAAATTTCTTTTTTCTTCATTCGTTCGGTAAATAGAAGCGAATTATCGGGTATTTCATTGTCACGTTGGCTGTGAACCCGTAGGAAATTGAACTGTATTTAGTTGAACATATGCAGAGGCTATGTTTTCAATTTCTTTTTATTATATTTTCGATTTTCTTTTTTTATCCCAATATCCTCTCCGCTTACACACTATTTATTCGTATATTTTGTTAATAATAACAACGACAACAACAACAACAACAGAAAGAAGTGCATATGGCTTTGATTTTGTTTCTGTTGCTTCACTTTATTGACAGTGTTTTAAATTTCATTTAAAAAAATCAGTTAAACGATGCTTGACGATGGATAGAGTTTCTTAAGCATTTCTTCGTTAGAAACGAGAAGATTCAAAAGTCAACAATGAATGGCCTGTATTTCAGTTTCAAGTTACTCTTGCTTAAAGGAGCAGCGAATTTAAAAAAATGTTTTCCTTTCCTTAGTTAGAGGAAAAATCAGCACATGCAACACTTTTCTGCCATTCTTGTCGTTTGCTCATTTATTGTTGTACTATTTTAACTGTGGCACCTCGTTAACGTTTACTTTTGCTTTGTTTGCAATATATTTTAACTTTTTAACAAAATTTCTTCATACGCACCAAAAGAAAGAGAGAAAAGCATTTAATGCATGTGTTAAGTTAAAGCAAAGGTGGCGACTTGAGTGGCGTAAAAAATCGTTTTCTATGCTGTTTCTGTTTTATTATATTTCAGATCGGCTGCTTAGAGCGTACAAAGGGAGGTTGAAGGTTTGGTTGTTGGGTTGTTGGGTTGTTGGGTTGCTTGGTTAACTTAAGCATAGAGGCACTTTTTTTTTTTACTTTTTTTTTGCAAACTTCTCCGCTATGTTAAGTGAAAAATCTTTTGTTAAAACAAGTGGTAACTCTAAGTAAACGTTATGCGCTGTTTATGCCTCGTAACACTTTTGACAATTCGTTGTATAACAAACAAGTACATAAGCACTAGAGAAAAAAAAAAAAAGAGGAACATTTCCACTTTGACATGTGTGCGGCCAGACATAAATGTTCGCGAACCATTGTAATAACTATGCGGCATATGACTGCATGCGACGTTGAAGTGAATGTTTTGGGCAAATTAAACGACCGTAAGCAAAATCATTATAATTTGTTACCATTTTGTAGGTAGTATGCGCGTGTCTACACTTACCGGGACTTTCAACTTCTGCGCGGTCGGGTGAAAAACCCATCGATATGCGATCTGCTCGCATACGCATCTCTGTATCCGAATCACCGGAATTCCCATTAAATTGCATTCGCTGTTGGTGATGCGGATTTGTCGAATCCAAACCATCGCTAGGCGGTGATGGTATACCGGCATGGAAAACTCCATTTGCCGTCGCTGGAGGACTTAGTTGCGCCGTAGATGTGGTGGTGGTTTCGTTTGCATTCGGCGGCTGAGGTACACCCGGCGGTACACTAGTATATAATAAACCCAATTCTCTCGCTTCGTTCTCCTCCTGCGCTTGTTGTCGTCGTAAAGCCACCTAAAAAACAATTAATATAGAAAAGTGTTTCTTTAGGAAAATAAGTCCTCTTCCACGTAGAAGTAAAATGATTTAAGTCAGTTTTTCTCTAATTTGAAATGCGAGAGAGTTCTAAATCAATCGAATTTACTTTGTTGCGAAGACCTCTTTCGTTAACATGCTAATATTAAGTTCGGTTCCAAAAGTTACTTAGATTTTCAAAATGTAATTGAGGAGTGAAACGCTTAAAAAGCTATTATGTTGACCCTATAATGAACGAAATGTTCAAATTAATGCTGAAGGTTATGACGAATATGTTGAAGTAATGCTGAAAGGAATTCAAAGCGTTGTTGAAACCTGCTATAAAGAGAGAGACAAGGTTGTAACGGTAAGAAAAAAAATGGCTAGAAGTTAAGTATAAAATCTGCTTCAAAGAAGTAGGGAAATAGTTAGATAGGGATAAGAGATGAGATCATAAACAAGTGACTTAAGCTGACTGCGTGAATGCATCTGTAAAATGCTCCAGGCGTCAACTACTGAGGACTGGTAAATAAAAGCACGAAAGTCCCTTGCAGTTAGGCTTTGCTAAGAAATTCAAAGCCATACTTGAAGTTCAATAAATTCAGATTCGCTGGCACATAGAGAAGCTTCAACTACATGAATGCGTCTGAAAGGATCTGCTACTAAATGAAGTTAGCTGACTGAGGTACCTTGAATTTAAGTGACTGAACACCTCTTTAACGAGCTCAAAGCATTACATTGAAATCTACTACACGCAGTAATAGTAGAGTATAATGTAGGTCGGAAATCCCACCTTGTCTGTGTTTTAAGACATATATAGTAAGGATACGCATAGATTTAATTGAATTTAAGTTTTGTGAGAAATTCTAATTTGTATACCTACCGCCACGAAAAGGGAAGTACTCGAGAAGTCTGATCGTCCAAGTATCCGTCTTGTGTTGGCATTCTTAAATTGAATAAGTGAGATTAAATTTAGTAAACAACACATCATCATATTATTCATGCAGTTTTAACGAAAGGGTACGTCTCTTCCTACAAGAGGAAGAGACGTACGAGATGCTATCAGCATTTAAGCTTTGTATAGGCTTTTGATTGCGTCGATAAAAAACTAGCTGTGGATATGTTTAGAAAACATATTAAATCGATGAATAAATTCTCGACCCGATATTTGTTATAACAAACATTTGGTTACACTGCTAAAGAATCCCACTCGTTACAATTTTTCCTTTTTTTTTTCGTGTTCCAAAGGCTAACTTGTTCTGTGATCGGATATGATTTGCGTCCTTTCCTCATAACATTTCCGGAATTCAAGTAAATCACTTGAAATTACAAAATGGCTCAACCCATAGGTCACTTGCCATACTCTGCCCTATCTTGTCGATTCAGAAATATATTAAAAAATGAACTTTAATGCAATTGTAATATTTTCGGGCGAGCAAGTAAGCAGATAAGTTCTTGTCCAATATTTTTGTTTTAGAGAAGAGGTGTTTCGCGGATCCACTTCATTTAAAGTTACTTACTGACCTTTGAAGGACGAGAGCATTGCGGTTTAAGAAACCATGAAATAAAAAAGCCCGCACGAAGCCACAGATGTACTTTCTTCCTTTTTATTTTAGTTAGAAAAAAAAAGTTATGAATTCCTTTACTGTAGCACTGCTGGCTTGCTGGCTGCAGGTGTGAGTTACCGCTGGAAAATCATTGATTGCTCTTTAAAAATCATTTCGAATCAAGCCTAACTTTGGTGTAGAGGTCATAAAGGAAGGTTAGCATTATTTGTTGCACTCCTTTGCTCTCTCCTTTGCCTGATATTATAAAAAAAGGAAAGTGTACCGAAGCAGAACATCACTGTCGACTTCGTCGAAAAGGGTGCAAGTATTTTCCGTAAAAATTGCTGACGTTTTAAAGCTTGAAAAAAAGAATTGTTGTTGTTGTTTAGTAATTTGCTTGTGTAGGTCATTGCTGGGATTGCTTGAAAGGCCTTGCCTTTCAATGCTTTTTGCATGCAGAGCTGCTTCTTTGATCAAAAATCTATTTTTAGAACATCGCTTCGTTGAAATTCGCCCTTTTCTCCTTAACATGAATACGTGGTGCAAACAAAAAAAGAAATCTGTTCGGGAAAAGTGAAAGAGTTGACTTCACCAAAATCATTTCTAATTGCAAATCATTGCTATTGCAAAGACTTTTCTTCAATTCCTTAAGTAATGCTTTGGTTTACATTTTGTAGTGATTCGCTCTCTCTTTAGTATTTTTACCGGCGGCGATTGTTCGCAAGTACTTGAAAATGGGAAATGAATTTGCGGGGAAAAAGAGAAAAAATCCCTGAATAAAGAAGACAGCAGTCCGCAAGTTAAGCTGGTATTAATTATCTTTGGTTCTGTCTGGTGAAATTTCTTTCCATTGCCTTCAGAAACAAAGCCCTAACAGTTGCATAAAAGGTTTGTTAAGAAATTTATAATCTTGTTGGCCCCCCCTTTTGTAAGCTCGTGACTAATTTGTTATTTTGCCGCTGGTAAACGAACTCGGATTGCACGAGCTTACCTTCTAGTAGGACCTAAAATAATTTTTAGTATTTCCTTAGCATTTTTGCTATTTGGGTTAAGAAAAAAATAATATAGTGGATGATAGTTATGCGAAAGAACGTAGGCTTACCTGTGCCGCCATAACCCGTTGACGTTCCGCAATTAATGTACATTTAGCGCATAAACAGTCACGCCATCGGCAGTAACGTTTATGACCTTTTAGAGCGCTAACCTATAAACATAAACGAAAACGCAAAGTTATTGAGATATTGATTTCTTGAAGCAATTAATTAATAAATGAAACTAAGCAGATACACTGTAGTGTTTGGGTTAAATAAAATACTAACCACTCCGTGATTACGACAACGAGCGCATTTTGGTGTACGCTGATAGCGTTCCGAAGCGGCGCGTAAAAAGAAAGCAGGCGGTAAAGCACCTAAAACTGGATGTTGCGACATAAGATTTTGCATATCCACACCGCTGGGTAAACTCATTACTTTAAACGATACGGATTTTTATAGGATTTGCTTTAGTTTCTTTTGTAACCTTTTCTTTTTTTTCTTTAAATTTTTTGAGTATTTTTTTGTTTTTTTTATCTCGATAAACAACACATCACTTTATAGTTTTTCTCTTTATTCCTAATTTTCTTAATATGTAAATCACTTTAGTTGCTATTATATAAAAATGTATGTTCAAAAATATATATATAAAAAAAAAAGGTAAATTATTGAGATGTTGAAACAATTTGTAACCGTTAAAAACTTAATGCGATTGTTGTCGTAACGCGCTGAGAACTTGTTTGATACTGAAACAAAATTTTTCTCATTTATCTCAAATATCAACAGCACTTTCTTCGCATTTTAGGTTAGGATAGCTTACGCATATACCCACACACATATAAACACACGCCCATATACTGTATACTGTAAATAAACCTGGGGGTTGAAATTGTAATGATTCCTAGCTGAGCATCATCATCATCATAATCATCATAATCATCATCATCATTGCTTTCTCAATAATAAACAAATAAGAAAAATAGGCGACGTTAAGCCGAATGCTGGTCGCCTATTGTGGCGAGTAAATAACAACATTTTCTCGACAATTCGCAAACGATCTCTATATCTATATATATAAGCCAGTTAGTATCATTTTTGGCAAAAAAAGAACTGAGCTAATCCAAGTAGGAATTGTACGACTGAAGGACATATATGCACTTTGTATTTCTAAAGGCTTAATATTTATTAGATTACCTTATATGAGGTACGAATTAGTGTAAGACAAAATACCATATTATCGATGGTTAGATGCCGTGAGTTTCAAGTTACTTATGAAAATTCTTGAAAATGCATATTTTACTTACGCTAACTTTTAACTCTTACGGACGCTTTTCTAGACGAAATCGGCTTATTTTTAATGTGTCTCACGAACTTCCACGAAAATTATAAGGATTACTTATATTTATTTACTCTCTACTAATAACTGAAGAGCGTACGGTGATGGATAAACGAACGGACCAATGGACACGGGTGACTATAAATGAAGGAAGGACGGACTGAAGAAATATGATCATATATTCTTCACAAACTGCATGATTGTCCAAGTATACCTTCATCGTCGGGGTGCTGATTATAAAACTCTAGAGCTGTGTGAATCCAAGTATAGTAACAAACAATACACAAAATCTATATATATATCTACCTATGCCAACATGAACGCAGTCAGTCACTACATATGCATTGGTATATATGAGCAGTGGCACAAACAACACTGTGACTGTAACTGCGTTAACTGCAGAAACGTACGCAATTAAAAAAGTTTCAAAATTCAATTCGGTACTGTATATAAAATTGTTCACTCAACAAAAACGAGATACCACCACCACCACCAACAACAACGCCACCAACACCACCACCACCACCACCACCATAACTATAACTATTGCCACAACAACAAGAAGAACAACAGCAACAATAACAACGACGATGATGACGACAACGACAACGACAACGACGACAACAATTATAACCAACCATTCTTGTCAGACATTGGGGTCGCCCGCTCATACACACTCTCCATGCAATTCGTTCGTTCGCTCATTCATTCATGTTAAACAAAACAGTCGGTTACTGTGTTTTGCTAGGTTCGCGTGGATCTTTGCGTATAAGTGTGCGTGTATGTGAATGTGAACTGCTCTATTGTTGTTTTTTTCTACTTATTTCGAAAAGTGGTTGGTTTTCATTTTGTTGTTTGTTGTTGTATACATCTTTTTGTTGTTGCCGTGTCTTCTCTCTTTTGTTCTTTTAGGCTCTTTCCATGTGAGAGTACGTACAAATGTGTACAATTTTGTTTTTGTCTTTTTTTTTGTATTTAATTTTTTTTTACTTATGTTGAAGTTTGTTTCTTCTTTTTCTTTTCGCTTAACAGCTTCAAGCTATACTGAGTATATTACTGTTAAATTATTTTGTTTCATGTGTATGTGTGTGTCTATATGCGTGTGTGCAATTGTTGCGAACAGCCAACCAAAAGCATTTCTTTGCTGACATCTGCATCCTTGTATATGTTACTCTTGGTTGTTGCTGCTAATGGTAGTGGAAATGGTGGTTCATAGCATTCATTGTTAAACTCTATCAATATCCAGCCAATGCTAACAAAATGTATTTTTAACTTTTTGTTAAACAAATATATATACGTATATATATATATATATATATATGTATGTTGTATAGACGCTTTTAAACTTACTTGAAAACTATATACAATTTAATCGTTTTGAACACATAATTACAGTAGAAAGAGTGCGGGATTGCAAGAGTGCAAGATTTCTTCGTAGAGGGCAGAAGTAGTTTTATTGAAATCAATTTTAGAAACTGCTTTTAAAATGATTTAAAAAAATTTAAAAAGATTTCAGTTATGTTGTGATTCCCAGGCATGATTTTAACCGATGCGCAAGAAGCCTCTATCAGGGAACATGTATCTCTTGCGACAAGAATTGAATGATAAGCTCAAGTCGGTCTGATAAACTGCAAGCCTCGACATTTAAAGAACTATTTGACGCACACTCTTAAATAACTAATTAATTCTTATAACAGAGTAAATCGACGTCAAAACTTGGGCAATTTTGCTGACTAAAAAATCGAAATTGATTTTCTACAACAGGGATTTGTTGGGAGGAGCAGAAGTGCTGGGAGTCAAGAAATTAAAATTATTATGGACAGTGGGCACGGATATGGGCATTGCGTCGAACCATTTAGAAAGCAGCCTTGCTACGTTTGCCCTGTTCTCTACTGAGAAGTGAGATGAAATGTTACGGAAGGCAGTTGCAAGGAATTCTTACTTTTCTTTACTATCGTTATCCGTCACTCTAATTAATAATTTGAAAAAAATGTTTCGACTTTCAAAACAGGTTTCAGCGACGCAAGTCTCCCTCTCAACATAGCTGTCTACTAACACTTATGTCCTCGCATTATGATTGTTTATTATTAGTCACAATAATTTGTTTTCCTGTAACGGTTTTTGTGACTTTCTATCAAACTCGTTACTCCGACAAAGTATTCACAATAAACGTCTCAAAAACCAATTGTAGTGTACGACAAGTCCGTTAAATCACAAAAAAAAAAAAAACAAGAACAAAATATATGCTTACGCCTTGGGGCATCTTTGTGGTGTTATTCAGGTTAAGGCAATAAGTTTCTTTAAAATGTGGTGCGTGTGTGTGATCGGGTGAAAAAGCCGTTTATTCGGAATCATCCGTAGGCTTTGATTGTCTGTTAAAAGCGACTTTACGCGCTTGGTTTCCCCTTTTTCCCCTCATTCCCTTTGCTTAGCTTAAGCAATGCTATTGTGAAATTTCCTGCCCTAACGCCCATTTTTTGGATGCTTAACAACTTAACGAGTATTTGATTATGCTAACTGCGTTACAGGCACAATAGAAACTATTTTTGCCTTCCTCGACCGACGGACTTACGTTTGAATATCAAATAGTCAGTGGGAAATATCTGAAGAAAACAGAAATGCGCAGGCGACTCAAAGTGAGTGCTTGTGTATTAAGCCGCAAAGCCGGTAAAATGAGCCCTGAACTACAGTCGTCTGGTGATCACAAGAGAAAAAGAACTGTTACTCAATCGATTTGAAACGTGGAATGCGGTGCCGAATGGAATGATTAATTGGACAATCTGCTAATTGTCGAAGAGATTTGCGTCCACAGGGAGTTGGACGTACTAAAGGGACATTTAAAAAGACAAAGGAATGTTCTGAAGTGAAAAACGCGCGATCAAGTGATTTGATACGTTATACGTAAAATATTTTGGAAAATAAAAAACTACCCACGTACTTGTCATTCCAGTTGTATTTAATACGGCGATACCCTTAGGTTAGACATAAGAACATTGCGTTATAGCGCATACGTAATGACGGATAAAAATTTCTAAATAATGAAAATTGTGTAACGCCTACTACTACACACAGCCCATCATGACATAGACAAGTTGTTCCGCTAAATTACCTACACTTTTTTTTTTTACTAAATGTCAGAGGCGCTGATTTGTTAGCTTCGCCGCCGACCAAGTTAATGTTTCTGTTTATTCGCGTCGCCAGATTTTCCAATCTAGCCAAACTTACATCGTTTCCGTGTCCGTCTGTAGGGTATGCTGATCGGAATAAAATTCTAAGTGAGTTTTAAAAAAAGTCTATAAAAATGACACTAACACTAACGAAAAATGTAAATATTTTGTGTTTTACATCCGCTTATATTATGCGAGCGACGAACCAAGTGCAGATTGTCTGTAATTTTCTTCGAAGGAAGGATAAATTCACTTCCATAACAGACATATTGATAGATCAGCGAACAATATCATTTTCGTCTTGCGAACGCTTATTAGCAAGACACCATTTGGTGTCTTGAACGGCATCCGAAATCTGCTTTTCGACGTTACCTAAACAAAAACCCATTCAGTATACTTTCCTCCTCCGCTCGTAATTTCCCTCATCAATTATATACCTCCGACTGATGAATACATCAGTTCTCAGCTAGAAATATTTTTTTTGTTTTCTGGATTAATGCGCAAGTTCCGTAATACTTATGACGAGAGCTGAAGCTAGAGAGTAAGAGAATTTATCGCATGCGTTTAAAATTCGTTTACATAGTGCTCCTAAATATGTTACATTTCTAAGCGTACATACACATGAGAAATTGGAAAATGTTTTTGTGGTTGGGAAAGCAACAACGGCTACGACATCGACAGCAACAACAACAACAACAACGCCACTATTTGCAAAGCAACAGTATCCAGCAACTGTCCTGCTTTCACTGCTTCACCCAGTCATTGGTCGTCCTTAAATACAATCGTATACGTACATACACACACACACATACACACATACATACACATACACGTACATAGCCGAATACGCGCACACATATGCATGCATGCAAACATTTCAATATATAAAATTTTTGCAACTGTTTTCAATAGCCGAGTGGGAGACGTATGTTTATATCTATATACGTGCATATAAATATATATATATATATACATTTCGTGTGACCTCGCCTTGTGCTTGTATAAAGGTATGTAGAGCATAATGGCTATTCAATGAAAACGTTTAGTTGCAATGCATTTTCATTAGAGTGAAGAGAGAGATGGTGGGTACCTAGAATGGGGGTAATAGAGTGATGGAGGTGGTTTTGTGTGTGAAGGGCCATTTTTTAATGTTCAACTTGTTTATTTGCATTTTCTTTACATGTGTATAATGTATATTTTCTATACTTATATAAGCACATGTACAGTTTTATGCATCGTTTCATACTTAAGCTCATGTTGCAGGTTTTTGTGTTTTTCTTCTTTTTCTATTTTTTTCTTCTTTTGTAATGTATTTCTACATTTCTTTTGTTCGAGCAACTATTTTTAGTTGTTTGGCTGTTGCTGTTATTAAAAGTAAGAAAAAAATAAAGAAATAAAGATGAAAATGAAAATGTACTTGAAACAAAACATATCCAAGCTCTTGAGCTGAAAAGACCAACGAACAACGTAAACCGGATGCCATAAATTGAATTCTTTTCCGTATGTTGTGCTAAACTTTGTCTTATGAAAGGACTTCTTTTCTAATTAGGACGGACAGAATTTTCTACTCTCTCTCTCTCTCTCTTGTCCGATTAAGAAAATTATCATCGAGTGATTTTTTTTAATAAATGAAACG
>CCAG010006472.1:0-43357 GCA_001077435.1 Glossina morsitans morsitans | reverse complement strand
TAATCAATTTATTTAATGTAATTAGGTTAACTAATTTGTATATTAGTTGTCATGCACTACTTAATGAAGTTAATGAGCCAAAGTTGCCTAATTGCAACTCCTAATTGCCTTGCGCAAACTGGAAAAATTGTTCGGATATTTTAAAGAATATTCGCATCAATTTCTTACATTGAGAATTTATGCATTTATTGCCACTTGAAAAAAAATGCCTTTAAATAAACGAAAGTTAATACTACCTCTGATGATTATGATATTAAAAATTCGATGTTGTTTCTAATTTTAAACTTAAAAGGCGTATGATAAGCATGCAACATCTCATGTTTTTCGAAAAAAACCACATTTACACCATAAAAATTTCTGGTAAATTTTAAAATTGCTGCTCAGCTTTTCTTCTTTTTTTTTTTCTTTTTGGGAGAAAGTATATTCATACAAAAGGGGTATCATTCGCCCGAACACTGGACATATATTTTTCAAAAAAAAAAAAAAAGAAGTAAGAAGAAAATACTTAAACACATATTAAACGAACTTAAACAATTTTAAAATACATGTGAATGTGCATGTGCATGTAAGCATTTACTGCTTACAAAACTTGAAATTTATATCACTGGAGCAAAGATCTCAGTCAGCGACAGAGAATAAAGATGGGAGCGACGAGAAAAGCAATACAAAATTTAAACTAATGCTGTTAGAAATGCAACTTAATATTCTGACTTGTAGCAGTTGCAAGATAACCGAAACGTATGCAAAGCAAAGCAACAAAAATTACTCATTACACCAACAACAGCAACGGCAGCAACCATAGAGTGCAAGTATCATTGTAGTGTAGTACCGTTGCATTAAGTTAAAAACAACAACAACAACAATTTCATATTCAACCATATTAAGTAAAGGAATAACGTTAAGTGCCAGGAGCATGAGATAGAGAAGGGAAGAGTTTGTGGAAAACAGTGCTAAATGTTGCCATAAATTAACACTTGCGTAAAAGACTAAAAAGGACAGTAAGGACATAGAACAAGCAGTTATTCTTTACCTACACAAACACATGCACGGATATATAGCGTATATAACGTGATTGTAGAAAACCAACTAAAACACATTCTGTCAAAAAATGCAAAAAAAAAGACAGAAACGAAGAGAAAAGTTGCAATGAAATGAAAAAAAAAAGCACAATGAACTTAACAAACTGAGCAGTTGCTGAATGTTCTGCAAGTGTAAACACAGCTGTTAGCAGAAAACAAAAAAATGAAGAAAAAAACGCTAAAGCGAGGAAGAGTACATCAGCCCTTGGAACGAATCTTGAATATACACTATCCACCTTAAATAAGTGAAATTATAGATGACATTATCGAAATTATAATTGCTTGTAGTAGTAGTGTGATGAAAGAAAAACTGTTCTCATGCCCTGTTCTCATATGAGTCAAGTAAACAATTATGCAGAGTTCCAAGTCAATATCTGCTAAAGATCTATAATTATTGAAGAAAATATTTTAAAGCGTTTCGTTGTTGTTTTTTTTTTTTTTTTTGGTGATTTTGCGATCATTTCACGTCTTTTTCCGAAGTTTTCTCGGGCTTATTAAATTTACTTTCTAACGCACAATCTCTAAAATTGCATGCGAGAAAAAGAATTTTATACTTTATCCCAAGTTGCGGTGTTCAACAATTTGTACAATTGTACAGATACAATTTGTGCAGATGTATAAAGGAGTGGGAGGAAAAACGAATGCACGTGGCAATGAAGAAGCCTTAGTCTATCCTAAATGCCTCGCTATTTAAGACAAACCTTAGTCTGAAAAGGATATAACGCTTTCTTCCAAATGTTACAAATTGAATGATAAAAATAGTATAAGCTCGCCATCTACGACGAAAAATCCAAAAAAATAAAAAAAATTAATGCACAAAAAACAATTTACCTTAAAAGCAACAGTGAATTACAGGTAAGGTTCGTCAACATTTTGGCCCCTGGAGAAGTCAAAAACTATTAATAAATTTTTTAAGGCAAAATATAATTTCCTTCGTTCATTTCTTTTTTAATTTTCAATGTTGAGCGCGTAAGGCTGAAATCTGCTTGATGCGTATCAGTTCTTTTGTTTTTATCTTCGTGTCATCTACTTACGAATAATCTACGGATGGAAAGATGTGTGAGCAAAATGAGATCTTTCAATAAGTCTCCTATAGGGCTATTACGTTTTCGATTTCGTCCGCCCCTTATCAGGTAGATGACGTGAGTGAGCCCAAAAATTCTGAGCAGCGTAGTCCCAATTTTTTTTTCTGCAGTACTTGTATGTGTCAAGCATGCATATTATTCTTTATGATGCAAAAATCTTGTGCCAGTAACTGAAGAAAGTATTAATCAGAGACATGGACTCTGGTTATTTACACTTTTCGAAGAAGACGAATAATAAATAATTTTTTTGTATGGGATAAATTCTTTTTAAATCCCCAGTTTGCAGTACTTGCAATAATATTTCGATGCTTCGATGAAAATAATTTCAGCCCAAGTATTCTTGGCTTGTTAGCGGACCTACACACGGGGTTAGACCTAGTTTAAAATAACCTACATTGATCTAAACTAATCGATAACCTATATTAAGGTAACTCTAGTTATACCCCAACAACCTAAATTAGCTATTAAGCAATTACTCTACCGTAAGCAAAATAAATTAACGTAAGGACGCGTTAAGTTTACCTGTAAACAACTTTAAACAGATGTGTGGTCAGTAATAAAATGAACGTTGACGAAATCAACAAACAATTTTTGTATGTCGCTATAGTACACTTATAGCGAGTAGAGATCCAAGCTAAGAGTGAACCACTAAACCGATGTAAACATGCGAAAGCTTGACAATCAAAAATGGTGAACATTATTAACTTAATTCACGAATCGTACGAAGCATTGAAGGGTAGAAGTTAATTAAGTGTCGTAGGCAGAACGCGCACATTAAGGAGACTTGTTTTTCGTAGTATCTAAAAAATGCGATATTGCGATAAAATTGTAGATATATATTTACTGAAAGGCTCACAACTATTTCTACTCTGATTCAGTTTAATTTAATTTCGTTTTATGACAATAAAATGCCTAGAAGGACGGTTAGGAATCAATAGCAACACATATTAACTTAACTAAGAATGAAACACCATCAGTATAAACCTAAGTTTTCCTAGTGAAGGTAGGGTAAGGCGGCAAGAAGACTAGCGAATGCCATCTCAAACTCCCAAGAACGAAAAACGAGAATTACTTTTAAAGTGATTCTATTGAAACAACATAATATCTATGGAAAGAAGACGGCACGACCAAAGCATACTCAAGTATTGATCTTAGCAGACTCATATTTTATTTCATTAGCACTTGCGGTTACTTTTACGGTGAGTTTTGTATTTACTATCGTTGATGTCACTTACGCGCTATGTTCTTCTAAACCAGCCTGCTTTTCCTTATGTGATCTAATTGCAGCAGTCGGTCAATTTCATATTTACTCAACTGCAATATCTCTTATTTATGATTTATGTAACAGATATAATAATAATTTTTTTTTTAAACAGGTTTATATAATCGCATGTGCAAAGTGTTACACCATAATGTGGTAGTCATTTGTAAAAAATATTTACATCATAATTGATATCTTACGAAACTCTTTTGCATATATATACAAATAAAACGTAGCACATGATAAAAGCAAATAAATGTAAATCGATGTAAAAAATAATATGCGAACGCGAACGCCAACGCCAACGCGAACACAAGATTATTTATGTTTATGAGAATACCATTTACAAAGCATTATTTAAAAAAAAAACACGCATATATTGGGACATAAAAAGGAACAAAAATGCAAGACGTCATAAAAAATATGGAAGAACATTCGGGATGTTCGGATTGCCAGAACGACTATACACGATTAAAATATTTTTGAATTATAAAAGTAATGGAGAAATGTCGCGAATTTATTACTAAGGCAATCGGATTGTATAATTTAATTTTTCAATAGAATAAAAAGCCAAAGTGAGTTCCATTAATTTCCGTGAACAGTGTTTCCCCTAAGTAATATTAATTTTATATTTGAAATGTTCATTAAAAATTCAATGATACGTATCTAAATGAAATTCCAAAGGACTTAAATGCAGTGAACTGAAATAGACTTTATGCAGAATTTGGTTGATCGACGATTCCAATGACTCTAGAGAGAGCGCTCGAGAGAAAATACACCGGTGAAAGTGTAGGCCTTCTCAAGCTCTCGGTTAGCCATGCCTGAGTACCCTAATAGATAAGCACAGCGATTACCAAGTTCGCAAGTGTTCGCAGGTTCAAATATCAAGTGCGGCAAAGTTTACACTGGTTCTAGTTATAGCAAGTGCTTAGTCACCAAAGGCATAACACTTATCGATTGGACATACATCCACTAGACTGCGGCCATGACTTTTGCTAGCTCCTTGTCTTTCGTCTCTCCTTTCTGATCGTCACCGTGTTACACGAATAGGCGACATTGTCTGAGTGATTGGCTCATGTCAAAAAAAAAACTCTCGCATAAAGGTAAAGATGGAAAAAAACCAAGCGATCACTACATAATCCTGGGAACTAAAAATGTGCCGAAGACAAAAGAAGAAAGTAACGCAGCGATATGACTTTGAACAATTGTGTGCATGTTATAGAATGTTAATAGAAAATAAGTTTTCGCATCTGCCGCAATTAAATTCAAAAAGCAAGGAGATTGACGACAATCAAAAACTCGGTCTTCGGTCCGTCGACATTTTTCTTTTCTTAAAACTACCTTTTCAAGCACTGAAACCGAAAGGGTTTAAGGAATTCTTTGTAATATGATTGGACCTATAGTATAGAGAAGGCCGAGATGAATCTACTTTCTCCCGTTAAGAAAGAAGCATCGATTCTCAAACGAGGTTAACGGGAGTTTAATTCAAAGTAAATGAAAATTTCCTTTTTACCATTTTTCGATTAATCAAACGCCCCAAGTTAATCGAAAACATATTTACTTTATGTGTAATAAATAGTTTCTCGTTAACTTATCCATCGTTGCACTTTTGCGATAACACAACATTCTTTTTTATTACATTCTGTCATTCTGCACATGTCTTCAAAATAATTTATTGAAATTTCTCTACTGAAGAGAAGTCTCTGGAAGTCTATAATTTTCAAAGCAAATACTCAATTTAAGAGCACCTTCGCAATTATTAGAAGCGCCGGCGTGTCGGCAGTGCTTTACCATTTCTTCAACATTGTATGTTTTCTCAAGTTCTGGTAGGAATCGTAATATCGCCTCTGGGTTAAGTATGCCATTCGTGGTCAATCCAAATGCTTCATTCTGGCAATACACACCACATTGATGATTTGGATCAAGTTTCGTGGAATCTGAGTCGGGTAAATTTGCTGCAAACCATGCTTCGATTGGAACCTGTTCTCGCTTTTGGCATTCAAACAATTTTGTAAAAGTTTTATGTATCTACAGAATAAAACGATAATTGCAAATGAGAAACTATTGAGCATCAAAATGGTTCCTATTTCATACTATTCTGAAAGCCGAAGTGCTACCTATGACCATTAAAACCATTACTATTATAAAAACTTTCATCGTTTTGTTTTCTTCTTCTGCTTTTCAATTTCCACCGTTAAAAGCACTCGAGTAATTTGACTGGTAATAAAAAAGAGCAATAACTTCTATTTATGCATTGTCCAGACTGAATTAATTTCAATTACCAGACATGACTACCTATTGCTATTGAATCGACTTTCGTACCACCTCCGTCATCGGATCTTATGAAGTGATTATACTCAAAGCAAGCAATTTGTAAGAAACCAGTTAAAGTTGAAAAACATTTCCTTCATCTCTGCCGCCATTAGTGAAACACATCCCATTCTTTATTACTATTTGAATTGAACTAAGCCGTTGAAAGATCTAAGTAGTGCTTCAGTCTCCGCTTTCTTCTTGGAAGAAAGAAACATTTATAAGGCTGATCAGTGTAACTGCCTGTAAGAGCAGTATTTGGCGAACTGTTTAACGATAATCACGATGATCATGAAAGCCACTGCCACTGCCTAGCGGCCCAATGTAGTTCTTTAAGCATGAAAACTTGCTTGAGATTTCCTATATAAATCCGCAGTTCGAAATTTCTCTTCTCTTTTCATTCATTTCCATTGCCCCTTCGTTCAATTGACTTAACTTCATTTGCCTTGAGATATTTCTTAGAATCAGTTTTGCGGACTAAGGACGGTTCAGTTTTTCTTCCTCTTTAATCAAGTTTGAGATGAAGTTTCGAACTTCAGTCGTTTCGATAGGCATTCTTCTCGTAGTTTCCTCGTAGCTCAACAAGCTCAGAAAGTGTAGATTTCGAACTTGACATCTTTTGCAGATATAGATTTTCTTCTTTTTTTTTTTTTGTAGTCACTAATTTGTGCTGCATAGTAAAGCAGACGGGCAGGAACGCATTTATCAAATCCTCATAGCCGGGATTAATCTTCAGTGCGATAGAGTATATTTTAATTGCAATCGGTACGTGGTCTATATCGAGTGCTCCATCGATAAAGGCATGAACGAATGCCCGTCTGTCTCTCTCTCGTTCTTCCACTGCTTTCTCGCCCTAATCGTGTTATACGGGTCGTAGCGAACATCGTATGCCCGGAGTGATTGATAATATAAAAAAAGAACAATATTCCGAACTTCCCGGCACATGTTTGTGCCGGCTGAAGACTTCTTTAACTTTCCTGTAATTTCCAAATCTCATTCTTTCTTCATTTTAAGCTGTAATCTCACACCCTTTCTACGAACTTATGCCAATCATAATAAATAACTTCAACGAGAGCTTTACCTCGATGCCTTCGAATACTAATTTTTTCTAGAGCGAAGGAATTAATTTAAAATTCCACAACAGCTACCACTGTTTAACAACAATTTGAACATTTTCAAGACTAAACTTGTGCATAATGTTATGTCATCCAAATCAAGTTAATATGTGAGACGTTCGAGTTCAAGAAAAGCATAGCGTACACCTCAACTAAATAATAACTCAGGCAAATTTATTTAAAGTACAACATAAGCTTTTGGTTACAAGCACATGCATAACTGTAGGGCAACCGTGGTTTAGTTAATTTAAAGCAAAACCAATGCAATTTCTTAACGAAAAAAAAAAAACTCAAAGCGTTATAATCAATTTAGTTGCAGTTGTGACAAAGTCTCCTAAAATTTCGTTGCGCATTTGCTTGTATTCGTAAAAACCTGTAACTGTAAGGCAAATAAAAGTACCCTAAGCGCTAAAAAGGTAGCCCTAAGTCAAATAAAAGTGCCCTTAAATAGAAAAAAGGTATCCCTACGTGCTAAAAATGTACCCTTAGGCCCAAGAGAAAGTCTGCTATGGCAAGTAAAAGCATGCCTAGCACAAGTAGCAATAGCTCTTCTATTGCTAAATACCATTCTAGTGTTTTGCTATTAAAACGGGCGTGGATGGCTTCACTTGAGTATTCGTAATCCTGCCACTACCATAACTACGAAATTTTCGATTTCGCCATTAACAATACATCACTCAATAGACAACCCTGTACCCTGTACTGTACTAATTGTCAGAATATCAGGAAATTTTAACGCGTAACGTGTTCGAAGGTTGGTGATATCTGCCAACAGTGTTGCCATACATGTTTCAGACAGGAGACTTATTGAGTGATGTGCCACTTTGCCATTTTTAAGAATACGTGCACTCTAAGGTCTACTATTCTAATGATGTTGTTGTTGTTGTTTTCATTGTCGCACTTACTTGTTGTACATAGGCTTAAATTTAAAAGTTTACTCTCTGAACCAGTCCAGCAAGCTTTAAATTCACTTGTTCTTCCATTATTCAAGCAAAATATTGTCGTATTTCATCTCTGCTATCGTCAGATCGCTTCCTTTTATTTTAACAGAAACCAGTAAAAAAACAAAATAAATTCCCGATCTTGATGAAACCGAAATGACGAGAGTAAAGCATTGAAATGATTTTTTACATCCAACCATAGGCCAATGAGTACCACCAGTGATAAAAAGAAAGCTCATAAGTCAACTGCATTCATTTCACATCTAACTTAAAACAAATGTTTTTATTAATGTTACAGAGACCTGCCCTTACATGTGAGCACAGTAACGGAGATCAAGTTTCATTTTGTGAAAATAGAATCGCTTTCCATAGTTCGCGTAATGCGCTTCCGAGGAGACAGGAAGAAAAAGAAAGAAAATGATCGCATTTTTTTAATTTAAATTCTTTTTATCCATTGTTTCGTAGTCATGTAGTCGTAGCCCGAGTTCCCCCGCAGAATTTAAAAACGCTGTTGAGCAACCAACGGCTTCAGAAGTGGCTATATTGACGGCGCGTGTCAACAGAAGTGAAAAATGAAATTTTGAAAATTTGCCATTAAAAAAACAAGTATAATCCAAACGATCGTACATTGATCAGTAAGGTACAAGGATATAAATAAGAACAGTCGAACAAAGTCGACCTTTAAATACCCTACACCCTACGCACTTCGCCTGGTACAGTTAATCACCCGGTTTTGGTAATAATACACCAAAGCTTGGCAATTACTTTCAGGCATAGAAACTCTTTCCATAAAAGCCCGCATATTGGAGGATGACCGGAACATTACATCACGCGATCCAAATTTTGCAAACTTACTTCACTTCCTAAGAATTTTATTATTTTTCAATTTCCGTTAGAAAAAGCTAGAAATTACACTTTCTCTCCATATAAGGGATGGTTTTTCAGAATAAACTCTTCATACCTTGGACTCTAAAAAATAGATCTATGTAATCTAAATTCTTCATCGTTTATTTTTTTCTTCAATTGATAATATGCATCAATTTTCATCATAAAAAATTAAAAATTAAACCTTTTTCGGAAAGTTTTACTATTCACGAGAAATCTAATATGAATTGGGGTTCAAGGCATGGAAGCATTTCTTTCAAATTTGGTCCACTTAAGATTTATATGAGATCACTATAACGAATAAATTTTCATCACAAAACGGTAACAATTAGGCCTTTATGGCATGTAACGCTGGACTTTTTCTGAAGATCCTTATATGCGGTGGTATCCGAAATTCGATAAGATTGACTTCCTTGTCGATTTACTATTGTGAACCAATTGGCACTATGAAGTATTGAAAATTGTATCTTTTTATCAAAAAGATTCAGTTTTCGTTAGAACGAATATATGGGAGGTAATGCAAAAAATTGCCCCAGTCGAAGTACTGCTCAGCGGGAAATTTTGAAAATAGCAATTTGTTACCTTGGAGAATGGATCGACCCGAACAGTTTTCAATAGCGTTCGACCTTGAGTCAAAGTACGCTAAATTTCGCAAACTATCTCAAAAGTTGCGACCTTGAACACAAAAATATATGCACAAACATTAAATGGACAGAAGGACAAACAAGCTAAGATCAAAATCATTTTTTGATTCGATTTGTATGGCAAAGAAAGGGGTCTAAGAGAAGAGAAGGCATAAAAAGAACAAGCGGTTGCAAAACATTTAACAAATCTGGATAAACGTATAAAACATTAATTGTGCAACAGTTAATAACATTACCTCACATATATGGGCATTTTTTAACTGTTTAGTGGAAAACAGAAAATGAGATGATAGAAAACTACCACATTTAAGGTGTTTTCCTTAGATAGGACGGTCGGTCATGCCGTAGGTCGGTATTCAAGCATCTAAGATGCTGAGAAAAGATGAAGAGAAAAAATGAATTTCTTTTCTCCGACCTAGAGGTCAAGAAGTACCTTGTACTTGTAGAGGACAGAGGGATTTATTTGTTAGTCGCTGACGCATTCATTCGTTCGTGTATCTGATCGACGCCAGTCAATAATTCTTCCCTAAATACAGACCACCTTTTGAAATTTTTCGTTTTATCTCTCGTTTCTTTTCAAAATTTTTAATTTATTTTCTCGTGACTTGTGTGAGTGTTTTCACCTACAACGGTTTAATTTCATTGCATCGCCGCAAAGAACGGAAGTTTTTATATTTTTCCATCTTTCCTTCTATAAAATTCTTTGTATTTTCTTTGATTTCCGACAATCTCTTCATTAAGCATCCCGTTCCCGTTGTCAAGCCAAATGCTTCAGATCGACAATACCTGGCACATTTTTGATGTCTATTAACGTCAGCGAGATCTTTAGTTCGCTGACTTGTAAAGAAAGCATCTTCCACCTAAAGGCTTTTGGCATTCAAACATTTTCTGGAATGCAGCGAAAATCTACACGATAAGAATACTCACAGAACATACAGAAATAAAAATCATTGACAATCAAAGCGAATTCTATTGCAATTTACTATAAGAAGCCCCAGTGCTAGCTATGGTCATCAAAATCGTTGCTGCAATAATTAAAAGCTTCATAGTTTTTTTTTTTTTGTTTTTATTCTACTTTTTGTCGACATGACTAATAATGTAAGCGACAAATTGGTCTGTGGTGAAGTGTGGGCAGAAAATTTGTAAATGCCAGAGTTGACGGACTATTCTTGTTGTTTTTGTTTTTATAAATAATTAATAGTTATTAAGATGTTATCATGTATAGCAATATGACGACTTTTACGCATTCCCAATTACGTGATTTGTGCGAACACCAACCCATTTTATTGCGTTGAGTTGGGAAGTGAAGAACTCACAAACAAGTAGCAAGACTTTTTCACCGATCGAAGTTGAAACTTAGAGGAACAATATCTGGTGAATGAAGTGAAAACAGGTACAAACAGTTTAGTGGTCCATAGCTCACCCTACACCACTTCTTTTCATATAGCTACTCATATACCGACTTTTATAATAAAGCTTTATAAGGCAAGTGATGAAAAAAATGGTACGATCCGAACAGCTTTCAACAGCCTCCGTACCTTGGGCCAAAAAACGTCGATGTACCAAATCTCATTAAAACATTTCAAAAATTGCTATTTATAGGTTGAACGCTGGAAGGCCAGACGGACAAACAAGCTTAGAATCACTTTCTGAATTGATTGATATAATAAAAGGTAGGTCTATCTCAAGTCCATCTAGCTGTTGTATACATCTGCACAAACCTGACATACCCTTGCACCAGAAGCGGTATCAGGTATAATAAATAATCCAATATATATACCTGTATGTATATATATAATCCCTTAGAATGAACTCGCTTCAAGTCTAAAATATTATAAATTGTTTATCCTTAACTTTGTTGTTGCTGTTGTTGCTGCTTTAATGTAATCATAGTTAAGCCTTTAATTCTAAGTTTTATTTAATTCAATTGGCCCCATGTTGCAGCGGGATTTACGAATGTAAAAAGAAAAATTTGATTCCAATGAAAGTGCAATGGAGTCCAATATCATCCCTCCACTCCTCTTACAATCAATCAGCCAGAAGTAAAGCCAAGTATGTGTTCGATTAGGGATTTTAGTCATAATGGCTTTTCGCTATAACTGCACTTGCAATTAAAGTAATTGGTGCTTGCATGTATTTTGATTAACGGCATCTATTGAAGCAACCGATAAAGTAATGCAAAGTATGAATGTACACAACGTTTAAATCCGATGATTTGTGTACACAGACGCTAATCATGGAAGGCTCAAAATTGTTTTCTCGACATTCATTGCTCTTCATCATCCATCAAGCACTTTGGTGCTGCTCCATCATATCCCAATTGTCCGCTTCGGTTTCAACGGTTTAAAAGTGGCGACTTTGGTGTGAATGACAAAGAACAGTCTGGACGACGAAAACTGCCTGAAGACAATGGTTTGGAAAACTTGTTGGACAAACTCTCAAAAAACTTTCGAACAGCTTAGAAGCTGGACGTTTACAGGCAATGGGAAATATCCAAAAGGATGATAAATGCCTACCCTACGAATTGAGTGAAAATGCTTGCCAAGCAACAAACAAGTATTTTCTCTGCCTATGGCAATCCCAAGCTCAAAAAGTCACGAGTTAGTCCAGGAGAGCCATCGACGACGATATCAAAGCGGAATATTCGTGACCGTAAAGTTTTGCTGTGCATAGGGTGGGATCAGCTAAGTGTAGTGTATTACGAGCTGTTAATACCGCATGGAACTCTTACTACAAATGTCTACCGATGTCAGTTGAACAAGTTGAACTATTCACGGTAGCAAAAAAGATCAGCAATAACGATTAACAGACGCAAAGTTATCCTCCTGGATGACAACGCTCGGCCACACATTGTTGCAGTTCGAATGGGAAGTTCTGCCGTATCCAGCGAACTCAACAAACTTAGCGCTTCCGATTACCGCTTATTCGGATTGCTACAGCATGGCTTGGTTCGATGATTGGATCACCGCCAAATCAATATCATTCTTTCGACATGGTATCGTCATATCACCAGAAAGATGGGAAAAAATATGTAGAAAATGAGGGAAAATATTTTGAGTAGTTTTTCCAAGTGAAAAACTGATCGAAATACATGCAAGCACCTAATGCAATAATCAAGTGCTCTGCAATCATTCCTTGCAATCTATCTCACATTCTTTCTTCGACCGATAAAATTGCATTCGTTTTGCTTCATAACCTTTAAAACTCTATTACTATTAACTCTACGTAGCAACGGCATAAGTCATAATTCAGCATTGAGTTTGAGTTGATTTTAAGCAAGAAACACCCATCGTTGAAGGAAACTTTCTTGGATGGATACTAACTGCGTTCTTAACTTTTGGAAACTGCTTGCAGTGCTTGCTAATGACAAGCGATGTTCCGCGTAATGGGAAGAATCGCAATTTTAAAGTGTGCGAAAATGGTCTTAATTCATTTCAAGGGTTATTAAGCAAAATCGAAGCGTATCCCAATTAAAAGTAATAAACCTTAACATTAAAAATTGCCAGATGAATGATATCTGCAAGTGTAAATGTATATATAAGGGACACGGCATTGCGCGATTCTTCAGTTTTTGTTTGAGAAAAAAAAAAAGATAACCAAAAAAAACTATTAAGACTTGAACTTGAAGCCATGAAACTTTGCATCGTAGTACTAATAGTTTTGGTGGCCGTCAATTCCGCTTTGGCCGCTACTGGAGTGAATATCAAAAAACCAAAATATTCATAGTGCGTGCTTATTATTAACTCCTATCAACTTTCTATTCCAATGCAGATATTTGCGGCCGTAAGGGACATGCTCGAATGCCATGAACAGTTACGCATCAAAGAGGAGGACTTGATATTTATTGACGATTTATCGCAAATTCAACCGGTCTCGTCGTACAGGCCCGGTCAGAGATGCTCGATTTATTGTCAGTCCGAAGCTTTTGGATTCACGAAACAAGGTCGACCAATGGAGGAATTCTGGCGTAATTACGCGAAAATCGCAAATAGATATGATTTGGATGAAGTGTTCCGAAATTGCGAGTATCTTGCAGCAAATACCTGCGAGGCTCCTGTCCTATTGGGAATTTGCGCGCAACGTTTTCCACGAAACTTATAAATTAAATGTAAAATAAAATTCATTTTCTATTATGATCCTGTGAAAAATCAGAAAACCATATATGCTTGTGAGAAAATGAATTATTTCAAATGACTTTTAATTGCGAACTTGTTGTGGGGGAGACGAAGCTCGAAAATTGAAGCTTTCTTTTGGCCCTCTGCAAAGAGGCTTCATCCTCAGCATTACGTGATGCTTTGCGAAGTGTTCAACATCAAAAGCGATTATTGCAATCTTTTCAAGTATCCCCAAGGGTAGTCGAATAGATAAGAATCGCCATTGCCAGGGCAGTGTTCGCTGATTCAAATCTCAGAGCTGTAGAGTTCACTTTGATGGTAGCGATAATGAGTGATCGCTCAATCGGCATAAGCATAGAATTTACCAATTGGACAATGAACACCCACTAGGCTGCAGCCAACCTCCTTATCTCCCTATCTCTTTCCCTTTCTTCACTATTCTCCGACCGTCAGAAAAAGAAGATTCAAAAAGTGAAACTTACAAGGTAATCGTAAAATTCAAAGAATTTATTTAAAAAAAAAACAAAGAGCTCTGATCATATTTAAAAGAAAAGGTCAGACCATACGTGAGAGTGTCACACAATGCCACTAATCGCCTACAGCAGAGATACTTTAGATGATCTATTTTGTCTGTTTATAAGTATGTAATGCAGTTTGGTTTGCGTGTAGATGTCTCGTTAATCGAATACGAATTAATCCAAAGACCAGGAAATTTAATTGGCTTTCGACTAAAGAAACACTAAAGAATATATTGCCTCTGAATAGGAGAGAGTTGATGATAACCTAAATATATTTTATTTTTATTTTATTACATAAGCGTTTTGGTGCTGGTCTCTCTGCGGATAATTTAGGATCATTTGGGCACAAAATCGCATTTATTGTACATCCGACACACACATTATGTTTGCTTAAATTGTCGTTTTAAAGCAGAAAAAAAAAAGAAAAAAAAAGGAAAAAGAACTTCTTGTTGCTGACTTGGCAAGGAAGCAGTAACCTTTGACAGAAAATTCTAAAGGGATGGAAATAAATTAAACCTAAAAATAACACTTTTATGTTTTATGCAATGATGGTCATCTTCTAACCAGTTGAAAAGTTCATAGCATAACATATATAGAAACCAATAAGAGGAAAATGTTACATAACCTACTTCTAGGTTAAGGTAAACATTCTAGCGTTGTATACTAAAATAGAAAATTTGGAAAACCGTTCAAAAATTGATTTGCTTGCAAAAGGAAGGAAGAAGAAAAGGTAAAGGTGAAGAAATATGAAGACAGATAGGAATAGGATGAAGTAGACTGGAGAGCCAGCTCTTTTAAAAAGATTTGTATTCTCACCTAATTAAACATGAAGACCGTGATTATAAAAGTTTGAACAATGGGTGGCGTTTTGGACGTGGAATTCTCTCGCTAAGCTTATCCTTAAAAGGTGCTATGTAACCTTCCTCGCTTCTATACGGAAGCTGATCGTTGAACCTAAACAGCTATACAAATTTTCTCTCGAAAGACTGGTAGACGCCTTATGACTACGACCCGTTTTTTTTTTTTTTCAAAGAATGCCCCTTAAGAAAAGAGTGAGACATTGAGAGGTGAAGACCACAATCGAGTGACTGTGTGCCCAATAGACAAGCGTTATGCCTTTACGAAGCTAACGTAATACATTTTATCAAAGAGGCTATCGAGGAGAAAGACAGTCGGTAGCCGCACCACAAGTAAATGATCAACGATTCTGTTCTGAGAGAATGTTTGCTGCGTGCAAATTCAAAAATTTTTTGAATGTGTGATGTGCTCTCTTATCACCAGCCATATTTTCCTTCTCTTCCTGACGGTCTCAGAAATTTCGCAACAAAGTAAATGGTAGCTTAAAGGCAGTCAATCTGCCAAAGCAAAGAAATCGTAATAGCATCTTTGGAATCGAAAGACCAGGAGCCGCTTTATGATTCTCAATGTCACGTAAACAAGGCAACTGTTGATTATTGGAAATTTTTATCATGATATCTGTTGTAAGATGAGCAAAAAGCTCAACTTTTCGCTTTCGAATTGGTACTGTGGGCATGGACGAGTTTGACCGATTTCGCCGATTTTCACTGCCAATCTGTCTACAAGAATTTGCAATGTTTTTGTTTCATTTGAAATCGATAAACTAAACTTCTGCGACCAACTCAGGCCCTGCCAAAATAGATGAACCATGCAGATACACTCTGTAAGGTCTCCAAAGCATTCCTTCTCGTTATATTATTTACTGAAAAGGAAAAGAAGAGCTCAAATCAATTAGGGTGCAACCTTCATCCGACCCTGCGACTACATGACTTTTCTTCGGTTAATCTGACGGAGGGATTTGGACGAATTGTGAGGAATTAGCCTTTCCCCGTTCTTTTCAACTTTCCAATCTATTAACAAGAACTTGATCAATTATTCTACAGATTCTTAAGCGTTTAACGCGCCATGGATCATTAGGAAATATTAACCGTAACGTACTTTCTTACAATTGCGTCTGCAACTAAACTACAAAATTTAATCATTCATCATTTGTTCCGGATGATTTTTCTCAGTTTTTTTATAAAATTGCATTAGTTCTGCTCAAAAACTTTCCGGCCATATTGCATTTTATTGTATACTATCGTAGAGCGCATATATATATATATATAGCGTGACAGGAGAATGTTAAGTTCGGTCAAGGTCAAGTTCGATGTACTTTAAAACTGGCAAAAGCTTTCAATGCCAAGCTTAACATAAAGACATCTGAGAAGGTCATTCTGCCTGGACACCCTATAATGGCTCGCATATGTTACGAAGACTTTTCTCACTTTCCAAACGGATTGTCCAGGTGTGCGACCAAGCCTTTGTTCTCTTTTGAATGTCTATAATTCTGTTTCAATTTTACTCTGCTTGAATATTGAATTGAATTGAATTGAAAGCCAATCTAATTAATAAAAAAAATTTTGTTAACAAAAATAACTAAACTGTGAAGCGTATCGCCATAAAGAAATAATTAACCTTAACATAGTCTACAAGTAAAAGCACATATATATAAGAATCGTTAGATCTTTGTTCAAGACATTGTTGGATCTCGTTCACGAAAGAAATCAGTTAACCATGAAACTCTGTATAATATTCACAGTCTTGGCTGTAGCTGCAAACATCACCACTGCTTTAAGAGTAAATACTTAAAAAAAAAATTTGTTTTTTTTTTTTAATTTTGCCTAATAACCTAATAAAAAATATCTGGTTTTCCGCAGGCATTTGCAGTGATAAAGAATATGTTGGACTGCCATGAACGCTTGGGAATCAATGAGGAGGATTTAATGGTTATTCAAGATCTATCTGATATCAAAGCGGCTTCGGAATACACGCCCGGTCAACAATGCTCCATATATTGTCAATCTGAAGCTTACGGATTTACGCGACGCGGTCAACTAAAAAAATGGTTTATGCGTAAACAGCCTAGAATTGCGCAGAAATACAATTTGGATAAGGTATTCCAAAACTGCAAACGATATGCAACAGACACATGTGATGGACCCATTCATTTGGCGCAATGCGCTCAGCAGTACCCCCTGCAAGCAGGAGACCGTAATCCATAAATTGATGTAAAATTTTGAAATAAATACAGAAAAGGCTTGAGCTGGTGTTTAAAGATTCAAAAAGTTTATCATCGAACTATCAGCAAGAAGTCAATCAATTTTTGTTTTTTTTTTTTTTTTTTTTTGGTATTCACAAGTCAATTAGTCAGTCAAGGTTTCCGAAGATAAATTAACGAAGAAAAAAACACTCAGACTCAATTTATTAAACGATTTTAAAATCAAAAGTGCACATTACTTATCCGCCTGGGTGACCGAGTAGGTAAATAATTCCGACTGACGTCCCCTTTGCAGAATGTATGAAAATAGAGCGCATGCCAGTTGCTGATGACCCAATGGTCGTGGATTCAAGTCACGCTTTAAAATCGAAAATATTCGTAAACATTTTGACAAATTTATCGTATGACAAGTAAGCGAGTTATACTCACGCCCATTAAAATCTTTGGCGCCACAAGCTTTTATTTATTGCCATGAAAAAGCGAATGGGATAAAATTCATTTTTCACCCTTTACCTCACTAAGTACTATTGTTAAGAGAAACTAATCTACCACCACATCATGGAGGCACGATAATTAATTTGAAATCCTTTTATTTGATACCCATATCGCTGGCGTTATTAAGCAAAAATTGACCCACCAGGTCGTGGTGTCCATCATATTTCTTTATGTTCCAAATAGTTTTGAACATTCCCTCTTGTCTGCCTTATGACCAATAAACATAAAAGCTCAAAAAAGTGAATAACAAAAAAATTGAATCACATAACTTTGTGTGGGCATGGTCGATTTATCCCATTGTTGTACATAAATAGTAGTCGGTGACGTAAAGTAAATGTGGAAAATTTCAGCCTTCTATCTCTTATAATTTGTGAGTAATGAACAAAGTCCCCATAACATTTTTGTTTAGAAACACGGAGTTGCGGACTTTTGCTCTGACCAACTTTGCAAACTTTAATGCCAACCTGCACGTGAAGACCTTTACTGTTTCTATCAAATTTAAAGTCGATATCTTCATTTTTGCGTCCAGGAGAGTGCCAACAACACCACATGTGCCACATAGACACACAGACGGACAGACACGGTTTAATCAATTCAGAATTCCATGCTGATCAGGACTATATACATTTCATAGGGCCCCTGGAGCTTCCTTTTGGCTTTTGCAAGCATTATGACAAAATAAGTGTATCCCCATCCTTCAGTGGTGGGATTATTGTCAGTTAATTGTCATTATTGCTTATTAGTATTAATTAATAAACTAAATCAAACTGAACCAAATACTGATAAGTACAGTTGGCAACAGTTTTCTATGACAGCTTGACGACTGATTTCAATGCTGTGTCCAATAAATCCAGTATTCGACATTTGGATATCATAAGAATTAGCAGCGAAAAGTCTAATGGACTTTTTTTCATAGCTGCTGCAGCTGCGAAACGAAATCCTGTCCGTTTAAAGATCGGGCGATGAAAAAGGGATCACCTTTCCGACAATGACTTGCAAAGAAAACACGGTAGCACGGATGGATCACGTTGCACAAACAATGGCAAAGGCCAAATTGACGCCAGATATTTTTGAAGGGATTATGGAATGGCGGATCGTGAATGATGAGCTATTCCAACTTGACGATCGCCTTCACTTTCTACTCTTAGTAGAAGAGAGAGTAATTAAGGTGACGCAACCATTTTCAATGACTCATCAGGAAATGTTGGAATTTTATTGCTATGTCTTAAGGCAAGGCCATGGAACAACACGCATCGTGCCCCGTTTCACAAATATTTGTTTCGCTTTCCGCAGAAATCTCTTAGTCATGCAAAGAAGACTCCAAAAGGAACCTGTAAATATCATTTGCATCAATTTTTCATTGAAAAGCTCCCACAAGTTCCATAGTGATAGCGCAGCAAAATGTCCGATTTATTAAAATTAAGTCAAAATAAAAACCCAATAAAAAAAACGTGTTTGAATTTCGGTAAAAAAACGTTACAAACTTCTTCCTTTAGATGTTTATTATATTTATACACATTACATCTTCCAACTTCACAACTAATATATATACAGTGTGAGTAATGAATAATAAAATAGCTGTACGTATAATAAATTAATTTAACTTACCATCGACCTTGTGTTCAACAGTCGTTTGTTTGCAGCATCCTATAGGCCGATAGTTCGTAACTTCTCGCAACTGGAATAAAGTTTTTAAAAAAATTCGTTTAAATAAAGTTATCTTAGAAATTTCTAAGTATTTTTTGCTCCTAGCAAAAATAACATTGGAGAATTTTCCACATATTTTCAAACACAAAACATTAAAAGCAAGGATTAATTTAACAAAGCGAAAAACTTGAATCAGTTATATTGAAATTTAATTTCTAACATACACTTGCTGCGGTTTATATACGAACTATTAACAATTTTTATAGCAACATATGAATTTAGAAAGAAAAGGCAAAAGATTTGGCAGCATTTTCACTCATACATTTGATTTTTGCTATCATTTACGCATGCATGTAACTGCTAAGAACAAGAACATAATTCATAATCGTTGTGTTTTGTCATCATTAATAATTACGACGCCTTCCAATAAAGAAAATTAAAATAAGAGAAATTAATTTTTTAATAATAATAATACATTTAAAGAAGCCAATGAAGAACTTTTATCCATCAGTTCACAAAGTTGTGTGCAATTATTATAAATTGAATCCAAACTAGAAAAATCAATTGATTATGAAATAGACAAAAAAAAAACTAAACAATTCCTAGCAAACGCAAAAAAAAACAAAAAAAGCAAAAGATTGCTCCTGCTGCACAAATATCACAATTCAGAAATAAGAATTTCAACCCCCATCCGGGTTAAAATAAAACAAGTTTTGGTGGTTTAGCAAGTTCAAGACTACGCCCCCGCCTAGACTGTGTTTTCGTTACCACCACATAGCAGTCAACTGGGCACAAGCAGTTAATTGTCTGGTTTTTGTATTTTTCTTTCTACTTAATGTTCGGAAAGTTCGTCATTGTTTTCACTTTATATCCTTAAGTACATTCGATTAAAAAGTAAAGTTCAAGTGTTTACTCAGTGGTGTTCGTTTGTAAGCTTCCATTGTATTGTACTCGTGATCATTAATTCTTTGCAAAGTGAGGACGAATTTCTTGATCTACGGACTGACCGCATTCACTCCCACACAGGATTTCAGCTTACATAGCTAAGCTATAGCATCGAACATGTCAGCCGATTCAGATATGGAATATTCGGATAACGATTGCGAGTATGATGACTACTATAATTCAGGTAAATTTACAAAACAGTTGTTCTTATTTACTTATGCTTTCATTTCAAAACACACTACGATTACCATGCAGTTAAACAAGAAAACAGAACGTTACGACATCTTTATGGCCGACAATTTCTGGATTGCTTTAGGTATTTATTGGTGTTATAAAAACACATTTGAAGGGCTATTTGGAATGAATCAATTGGTTCGTTGGCGTACTTTTGGGGTTTTTTTAGCCACCGGAATGGAAGCAAAATGGAAAGCTATCTCAACCCAAAGCGAACGAGAAGGACCAATAACATTGTTACTAGGATACAAATACATCGATGACACTTGGGTGATGGAGTCTCGTCGGGTGGTTTTCTTTTTCTTTTAAATGCGTCATCTGGGAAAAGTGATCTTGTCAGTGTGTATTACCTAAAGCTCGGCATAAGATAGACGCGAATGCCGAAAATGCCTGATTGCGAGTCCGCTCAGACATGTCTGTTATTATGCCTCAGAATTTCTTAACAAACCCAAAAATGCATTACATTATACAAACATTGCGATTTTTCTTCAAAGGAGCGATCTTGCAAAGTGTAATCAATCCTTAACCATTTCCCAATTATCAGCCAAAGAACTATATTTGCATTTGCAGTCTTTCAGCACTTTATCATATATTCTACATTTCAAAAATATTTGCTGTTTCAAAGTAACAATAACATCAATTATCTATTTACGTATACGACTTTGTTCATTACCACAACAAAATATATGCGAAGGTTTTTACATTTAAAAAAAAGCAATTTTAACAAACACGAAAATAGTAACAAAGATAATTAATATTTGACAGCAACATGAGCTTAGTGATTAAAAAAAACTCATATGAGAGTTAAATTTATCGATTTTTATCGATTTAACGCATGGGGTAGGAAATGTAAACAAAGAAAACAAAAATTTAACAACAATAACAATAAGAGTTAGTCTTCAAAATAATAAACAAGACTACTGCAAGAATGAGTGGTAAAATGAAAAAGTCAAGGTAGGGGTACGGTGTTATTGAAAACCGCCGAAAGGCAAACGTGACTAAGAGTCATTATCAAGGTTTAGATTAAAATGGCAATGAGAATGAGAAAAACAGAGCAAATAAAGCCAAAGCAAGAAAAATATGGCAAGAAATGCTTAGTTCAAAAGACAATAGAAGAGAAAGAAAGGGAAATGGTGATTAGAAAATCTAAGGAAAGGGTTTGAAAGGTTAATGACTGTTCTAATATTAACTAAAAATCGGTTTTTATATTCTCCTTCTTGTTGTGTTTCTTATATTTTCCAAGGTGAAGACTGCGATGTTGAACGATTAGATCCGAAAAAAGCAGATCCGGAATATTTTGAATATGAATGCTTAACGGTTGAAGAAGTGGAAAAATTGCTTAACGAATCTGTTGAAAAACTAAATACCATACTTCAGATAACACCTTCACTTGCCAAAGTTCTTTTACTCGAACATCAATGGATGAATCATGTGGTTGTGGACAAATATCGTCAGAATGCTAATGCTTTACTAATTGAAGCACGAATAAAATCGCCTAATCCTGCTAATAGTAATCTAGCAACAATATCCACATCGACAAATACAAACGCTGATATACCGTCAACAAGCGCCGCTGCTATTGCTCAAGTCTCTTTAAGTGTTTATAGTAAAAATTCTTCGTGCAATAATGGCCACAGTAGCAGTAATAACAATTATAATAATAACAACAATAGTCGGTTACCTGGGTTAAGCGGGTCAAATAGTTGCAGTACCATTTCTCATCAATACCGCAGTCAAATGTGTCCCGTCTGTGCTACTGTTCACTTAGGCGACAAATTCTATAGTCTGGCATGCGGTCATGTATTCTGCAAGGATTGTTGGTCCATGTATTTCGAAACGCAAATTTTTCAGGTAAGTTCATCAAGGAATTTGAAATACTTGTCGTAGTAGTCAAATAATTGTATTCTTAAAGCGACTGCTTTAGTGCCTTTCCCTTTTCCTTGGATTTTCCTTCTTGAAATCTAGCAAAATAAATAATTAATTTTCCCTGTCTTGATGTCGATGAGGTTTTTCTGACATCAAAAACGTATCATGTGTGCTTCTCTGAGTTTCCTCGACTTTGAATCGGGGTTGAAAAAGTTTATAACTTTATAGTAGAAAGGTGTTTGATAACAACTCAATAGTCATGTTCAAATCTGAAGTGCGATAAAGTTTCGATTAAACCGATAGATAGCCTTATATGCTGGTCTCAAAACTTATTTCTCTGGCCAAACTAATTACAATAATCATACGATGACAATTTAAAATTTATTAACATCTCTTTGCTTTATAGGGCATCTCCACGCAAATCGGTTGTATGGCACAAATGTGCAATGTTCGTGTACCGGAGGATTTAGTGCTAACACTGGTGACAAGACCCGTTATGCGAGAAAAATATCAACAATTTGCTTTTAAAGATTATGTGAAATCTCATCCGGAATTGCGTTTCTGTCCAGGGCCAAATTGTCAGATTATAGTGCGTTCACGGGAAATCGCTCCTAAGAGAGTGATATGCAAAGTGTGCAATACATCCTTTTGTTTCAAGTGTGGTATGGATTATCATGCTCCTACGGACTGCCAGATCATAAAAAATTGGCTAACCAAATGTGCGGATGACAGTGAGACGGCTAATTATATTAGCGCCAATACCAAAGATTGTCCCAAATGTCATATATGCATTGAAAAGAATGGCGGCTGCAATCATATGCAATGCTTTAATTGCAAATATGATTTTTGCTGGATGTGTTTAGGTGATTGGAAAATGCACGGATCCGAATATTATGAATGTTCGCGTTACAAAGATAATCCCAATATAGCAAATGAATCGGTGCACGTTCAAGCAAGGGAAGCGCTTAAGAAATACTTGCATTATTACGAAAGGTGGGAAAATCATTCGAAATCTTTACAGTTGGAACAACAAACGTTGGACCGTTTGCGGCAACGTATCAATGATAAAGTAATGAAAGGTCGTGGCACTTGGATTGATTGGCAATATTTATTCAATGCGGCAGCTTTGTTAGCCAAATGTCGTTACACTTTGCAGTATACGTATCCCTATGCCTATTCGATGGAAAGTGGCTCACGAAAAGATCTATTTGAGTATCAACAGGTGAGAGGAAATAAGTAGAAATTAAAAAAAAAGGATTTTAAATTTGTTTTAAATCTTACTTAGGCTCAACTGGAAGCCGAAATAGAGAATCTATCCTGGAAAATAGAAAGGGCTGAAACTACGGACCTAGGCGATTTGGAGAATCAAATGGATATAGCTGAAAAACGACGCACTACTTTACTTAAAGATTTTTTCCCCTTAGATGCATAAAACTTTTTGCTACGAGAAACAAATGCCAAAATTCCCCAAATTATCTAAAGTGTAGTTAAAATATTAGGCAAAGGATTTAAGAAGAATTTAAACTGTTGCTCGAACAAAGTATTTTAGAACATTTTAAATTATAAATTCTTATCCATGTGTGATTCAGATCTCACCTTCAATTTCTCTCCGTTCACGTCTCTCATTCTGTCCCTTTGTGTTCTGCTCTTAGTTAAAAGAAATATATTTCAGGTTTATTTTAATATATTTTAGAAACAACAACAAAAGAAAACAGTTTTAATAAACACTTCCATTTTGTATGCAATGTAAGGCATTGAGCTTAAGAGAAATAAAGTTAACTAAGTCTCTTATTCCCCTATAACCCAAAATCCCCGTAACATATTTTATACGAGCTATCCTTAAAAGATTGTGCTAATGATTGCCCATACAATTTAATTGAAAAAAGAAAAAAGCTAATAATTTAATATAAAATATATATAGCGATAATATACAGAATCTAAGCTAAGAGTGACTATTATATATTCAGATTTTACATCATTACATTAGTTTTAAGAGACATTTTGTAAAACTCCCTACATTCCCTTTACAAACTTTTCTCTTTCAAACGCATTTCCTATAATTTTGAGATTTGTTTTTTGTTTGCAAAATTAATTACGTAGAGCAGCAACGAAAACTTCCGACGTCAAGTTAATCTTTGATACCTACCGTAGACGATATAATTTTGTTCAATCTTTATAACCTATACCTATATATGAAGTAGATATTTAAATAATCAATTTGCTTTAAGATATGTCTGTCTGTCAGTCTTAAATCATCGACATATATATGAATTAGATATTTAAATAATCAATTTGCTTTAAGATATGTCTGTCTGTCTTAAGTGATCGAGACACATCTTAAGATATTGTTGGTTCGTTTCCATATCAATTAAAAAAATTTTCAAAATATTTCATCGACACACTTTGTAACGATATATGTAACTTAACGCTCTATTACCACATCTTCTTTAATCTCGAAAAAAAAAGCAACAAAAGCAAACAAGTGGTGGGTACCAAAAGATTCGGCTTAAATCGAATGTAATTATTTTTTTGTTTATTTTTTCAATGTTATTAAAATGAAAATTTATAATTAATTGTGTTTTTAACACATTGACTGAACTAGATATGCTTGTATATACATAAACATACATACCATCATACATATAATCCCATACGCATACATTTTCATAGCTCAACTTTTTTGTAAAACAAAATTTTGTAAAAAAAACACCATTGGCTTTATAATTTTTAAGCATATTTTTGTTTTAATTTGTTTTTATTTCAATTAAAAAAAAAAACGTAAATTATTAAAAGTAAAAGCAAAGAATTATTCGATTTTCAATTAAAAAAGTGATTTAGAAAATAATGATTTCGTTGTTTCAATTTTAAAAACAAAGGTTTCGATCACGAAATTATATATTAAAATGGGTGAAATAAAAATAAAAGGATTTTTGGAACGTTTCAATAAAATTTTCTAAAAACTGGTAATCGGACTGATCGTACTGGGTATTCTCTTTGAACCATTTGGCCAGTTAATGGAAGGATGGACAGTGGCTACAATCGATAGAGAGGTGGTCGCAGTCTACTGGCCGGGTTATACACTATATCCAAAGTGTATTATTTCTTGCGGATTCATATGCCGTGCACCCGCACAATTTTATTTCTGCGATTGGAATAATAAAATGCACCTAATTACTACTAAATCTAAACTTTCTTTCCGAAAAGAAGAAGCGGTTTAATAACGAGGGAATCGTTAAGAAACGATTCATGGAAAATGTTCGAAGTTCAAAGTAGTAAAATAATTGCTGGAAAACGGACAAAGTCTCCAATCAATTCCAACCTTTCTCATGATACGACTCTACGATATTCTTTGATTTCAAAATTTAATTTTTCGAAAAAAGTTGGAACTAGCGAAAACAGTGGGCAATCTTCTGATGTGGACTATTAAATAACTTGGATATTTAAATAACTTAAGCAGAGACAACGAAATACAAGATGTGGCGTAATCTCCACTTTCAAGAAAGTGTTGGAACATCTATCTATCTCGTCGTATCTGACAGATACTTTGCTGACAGAATCTTTGCCTGTACAAATGATGAGAATGCAAATGATGAAAAGCAAGCATACAAAGGAATGGTAATTAACAGAATTGCAAATGTTGTGGGTAGCAGACACACCAAAAGTTAAAAAAAATGTTGGAACATCTATGTGATTCGTTGTCTGTAATATAAACCTATTGAAAAAAGTATGCTTGTGACGGTCGAGCCAAAATTAGAACATGCATGCTACCCAATATATATTTTCTAACGTATTGGTCCCATATATGAGGAAAGATGATTGAAACCCCATAAAATTTTGAAGACTATAAGATAGCAAGCGAAACTTGTCACTGATTAGAAATTTTCCTTCTTTAGATGCACAATTTGTAGTAGACAGTTTCAAAATGGCGAAACCCAACCCAAATGCAACTCTGCCGCAATAAGTCTTTTTCAAGGCTCTGTCAAAATACGTCAAATTCAAATCTGTCTAAAATCCTGGCAGTGAAGACAATGCAATTAAATAATAACAAGGGTTTTGAATAAAATTTACGCGGGGTATGTGTCGCACGCAAAAACTAATAAAAATGAAATTTAATAACGAAATATAAAGAAATAAAGAATGAAAATATTATTCCAATAGTAATTCACACCTTTATTAAGGCCGAAAAGAGAGCCTTATGTCGACGCTGCCCTTTTTTCACAAAGCAGAGAACCATCTGTTGTTGACTCGCTCAACATTTAAGAAGAAGAAGACAATGTAATTAATAAAGATTTATATGTAGGGAAAAGATAACAGTTAAACTAAATATATACCAAAACTAGCCTCCAAGTTTATTAAGATCCTTCACTTCATAAAGTAAGTGAACCATCTGCGTCTGGCTTGCTGAACATTTAAGAAGAAAGAAGAACGAAACCGTGAAGACTGTGCTAGATTAAAAGCCTTTGCTCAAATATCCTGACAATACAGCGTTCACATCGTGCATCGTGAATCGTGAACCCAATTGTCAAAATCTGGTTTGGTTGTATATGCTTACATGTAGTTGGACACACATCGTTAGCAATGCACTTCTTTAATAAAAATTACATAAAAATGTATTTTGCATAATGCACGATGCAAATGCATTCATTGTGTTCAAGGCTTAACTCAAGATATAAAAAAAAAAGGAAAAGAAATCATATGTTTCTTGTTTTTTTTTTTGCAAACAACGTATGGTGGTTAAAGTTATCTAACATACAACATTAAGTTTTTAGTCGAAGTAACGAAACAACTGAAATTGCTTTGAAATTGATAGGAAATATGCGCATTTTTTCGGCTGGACATATTGTAAGACTAAATGCTTTGGCGGCTGGAAAACAACAAGTGAAAGCATTTAAACAGCCAAGCCGTAATGCCGCAAAATGGTATCCAGATCCCGAATTTTTAAAGCAGTTTTCAGGACCTGTTATGTATCCGGACGCGGTCACTTCACAATGGACATTACCTCCATGGAATCACCAGATGCTACCGGTTGAAAAGAAAATACGAAATTTGACTATAAATTTTGGGCCGCAGCATCCAGCTGCTCATGGTGTGTTGCGTTTAGTGATGGAATTAGATGGCGAGACAGTAACCCGTTGCGACCCTCATATCGGTTTGTTGCATCGTGGTACAGAAAAACTGATCGAGTATAAGACGTACACACAAGCTCTACCGTACTTTGATCGCTTGGATTATGTATCAATGATGTGTAATGAACAATGTTATTCTATGGCCGTTGAAAAATTGCTTAATATCGAAGTACCTTTACGGGCCAAATATATTCGGACATTGTTCGCGGAATTAACTCGCCTTTTGAATCACATAATGGCCATCGGTACGCATGCCTTGGACGTTGGTGCGCTGACACCATTCTTTTGGTTGTTTGAGGAACGTGAGAAGATGATGGAGTTTTATGAACGTGCTTCTGGGGCTCGCATGCATGCAGCGTACATAAGGCCGGGCGGCGTATCGCTAGACATGCCGATCGGTCTGATGGACGACATCTATGAATTTGCTTCGAAATTTGGTGAACGTTTGGATGAAGTAGAAGATGTTCTCACAACAAATCGTATATGGGTGCAACGTACAGTAGACATTGGAACTGTTACGGCTGAGGAAGCTCTAAACTATGGCTTTAGTGGGGTAATGCTTCGAGGCTCTGGAATTAAATGGGATTTACGCAAACAACAGCCCTACGATGCCTACGATCTTGTTGAATTTGATATACCAATTGGAACTAAGGGCGACTGTTACGATCGTTATTTGTGTCGTCTTGAAGAAATGCGGCAGTCCCTGCGCATTATCGATCAATGTCTAAATCAAATGCCTGAAGGTGAAATCAAAACGGATGATGCGAAGATTGCGCCACCGTCGCGCGCGGAAATGAAAGTATCAATGGAAGCTCTTATTCATCATTTTAAGCTTTTTAGCCAGGGCTTTCAGGTACCACCTGGAACTACTTATACCGCGATCGAAGCTCCTAAAGGAGAATTTGGCGTCTATTTGGTGGCTGATGGTTCCAGTCGGCCCTACCGCTGCAAAATAAAAGCACCAGGCTTTGCTCACTTAGCGGCGCTTAACCACGTCGGTAGGCAGCATATGCTGGCCGATGTTGTGGCCATTATCGGTACACTTGATGTTGTATTTGGTGAAATTGATCGTTAGAAAGCAAACTATGCCTTTAGTCAATTTTTAAAGTTATTAAAAAAGATAATTGGAGAACATTATCGCAAATAAACATTAATATTAATAATTATTTATTATGCTACGCATAACGTAAAAAATTTGATTTTTTTTTTTTTGATTTTCAGAAAGGATCAAATTATATTTTATGTAAGTATACAGATTAACATGCACATCTCTATTGCTGCGATGTAAGACAGATTGATTATGGTCGCAAAAATTGAATTGTACCCTACTCCCTTCTGGTACAGGGCGTAATAAGTTTGTGCGAATGGTTGTAACACCCAAAAGGTTTTGCGATAGACTCCAACATTTATTATACCGAAAATAATTCTGAATTGATCTAAGCCCGTTTATCTGCCTGAAATCTATCGGTGTATTTTTGGTATTCAACTTAAAGGTCGCAATTTTCGAGATATTTTGACAAAACTTGGTAAGCTGACTTGTTTTGGCCGAAGGATAAATGTTGTCGGAAGGGTGGCTGAGCTGATCACTTTTTCGAATACTCCTCATATAAAGCCTTATCAGTTATAAGAAAAAATATAGTAATTTTTAGAATTTCGGTACAAAATTCCCTTACTAACGGTATTTCGGATTTCTAAATTGGTGACAAAAAGTATGAAGGATAAGATGAAATAATCTTTTGTAAGCTTTGCCATACGATTTCTGCGAAAAGTGAATCTTGATAGGACGAAAACGCCTAACCTTAACGAGTTTACACCACGTAGGACTACTTTTTGGTTCCCAACCCATATAAGGATTCTAATGTAGAGCAAGAAGTCAAAGAGGTCTAATTTTTAGTATTTTGCAATGGAAATTTGGGACACATCGGTCTATTTTTTAAAACTCACCATTATAGGGACTCTCGTGAAGGTAATCGCTTCTATGGCGACAAAGCCTAATTTATTATTATCTGGCAAATGAGTGCAACTGGAAGATAATAGAAGCTTTGAATGAAGTTTGAAGTGAAGTTTGGATCACGAGAGTATCCTCCAGTGCAAGGGCTGCCATGAAAATTATGCATTTGCATGAAAAAAAAAATATAATTTTTGACGTGTTGTTAATTGTGGTTGTGGGTTTTGCATGACTGCGACATTCTTATTTAATTTTACATACATTGCTTTTAGGACTATTTCTGTCGTAGTTTTTGTTTGATTCATAATTATGGTTTCACAATTCTATTCTTACGTGTTACATTCTGTAAAATTTTCTGAAAATAAAAATATATTAGTTTTTTCTCCCTTCAATCATTCAAACGTGTGAAGATATTTACGACATTGTGATGGGAATTGTAGGAATATTTAGATTTAGTTTAAGCTTATCATTTATATAATCATCCCATTGACAAGAACAACTTTGTGAGGAAAGATAAATGGCGCCGAGGGAAGCAGATAAAGTTTTGAGTTCTATGAGATAAAAAGCGAAACTTGGCATTGACTAAAACTTTCTCTTATATATATGAACAACGTTATCAGTTACAAAATAACATTTAAGCGGGCTAACTCGGTTTGGACCTGCCAAACTATCTTTCGTGTCAATATGAAGCAATAATACTTCGTGGAATAATTTTCCTTAATTTAATCTGAAAATCGATTCTCCGAAAGTCGTACAATGCAATTTTAACAATTATTTTATCCTTTGACTTGTTTATAGCATCGATCCGTTAACCAAATTGCAATTCGATTTTTTCTTCTTTTTATTGATGAATAAAGTCCACATTTCTGCTTTCACAATTATATTCTTATTAACTCCATTTTTTGTTTTATTTATAATTATCTGGTAATGTTTTACGTATTTATGTAAATCCGTGTATGTGTGTGAGTTTACTCGATATATATATATATAATATACATATATATCTATATATATATTTTTTGAACTAAAGTAAAGACATACGGTAATTATTAATCATTATGAAATTTACCACTTTGGCTTCACCGTTTCTTTTTCTTTTCTTGTTAATTTCCAAACCTGATCTGACCCATTAGCATACTTAATATTACTTCATTATAGTTATCATGGAAACTTTTATCGACTTGTTTCAATTATAATTTCATGAGTATCCAATTGAGAAACACTATACTTTAGGGGAGCAAATTGATTTTGATCTTCTATTGATGTTATAACATGTTCTTCAACTTGTTCTTCAATATCCTGTACGACTACTTCGTGAGTAACGTGTTCTCCGTCGATATCATCAATATTTTGGGCATTGCATCCGTTTTCATGCATTTCAAACTCGGTAAAATTATTAAAAACCGAACGACAAACAGCACATTCAAAACCGCTAAAATAATTATGAAAATACTAATCAATTTGAATTCATAAACACCTTAGTTAACTTACACTGGTTGATCATCAGCTAATTCCAAACATTGATGAGCCTGCGCTTGAGCTTCGGCAAGAGTAGCTTTAATGTCGATGTCAACCCCATCTTTAATATGAGTTAACAAATGCTTTTTAAAATTACCCATTTGTATGAAAGCTTTCTGGCAGATTTTGCAGGCATAAGGTTTAGCGTTCAAGTGGCCCATTATATGCTTTTTGAGATTGACACGTTGCGAAAAGTATCTACCACAACGTTTACAACGGAATGGTTTCTCACCGGTATGTGTTAGTTGGTGGCGTGTCATGTTACTTTGCTGCGTAAAGGTTTTAGTGCAAAAATTACATTGATACGGACGCTCACCATTATGCACTGAATAGTGACGAGTCAAGTTTACCGATTGAGCAAACGCTTTACCACAAATACGGCATACAAACGGACGAACATTATTGTGTACCTTCATGTGGCGCTCCAAGTTGCCACTGTTACAAAAAAATTTTCCGCACAGCTTGCATTGAAACGCTGATTTATTCTGCGAATGCACTTGTTTTTTGTGCAACAATTGATCACGTTTACAAGGAAATGTCTAAGTTGATACGAAATCAAATATAAGACAAGTACGACAAAATTTATTTTTCAACATTACAACAGACCTTACTACAACCTTTGCAGCTGTATATTGGCGTTGCAGGAACCGCCTCATCAAATTCCTCTGGGGTAGCCATGAGCAGAAATTATATTTTGTTTGTTCTCTTTCCCTCCGTTTTTCAGAAAGCATTCAAGAGAATGCAGTTCGCACTAATCTGAATGGTAAAAAAAAGTATAAAAATCTTCTCAAGAATTTTTTAAACTGTACCCACACACTCTCTTTTGCACAGACGGCCACAAATTACAGGAAGAAAATATGACAAACCAGCCGTAAAAAAAAAAATAACAAGCAAAATTGTCATATGGTGTTGCATACAGAATTGCCAAACTTTCTAATTGTGGTTATATATTAATAGGGCTGCCACAGGCATGAAAATTAGCGATAAAGCTTTTTCGATCAAAAAAACAATCATTTGTGGTATAAAGAAGTGCCACATTCGGATTTTTTTCTTTACGCCATTGAAAGAGCTTTGTTTGGATATAAACTTACTGTTTATAATTATATTTGTCCTAAGTCGAGTTACATGTTCTTCTGTGTTCGCATTTCCAAAAAACTTCTCCCAAATCCTCGCTCTATTAAGTAAAATCTTACAAAATTGATTTTGTTTTTAATCGCCTATTAGTTAATTTGAAATGAAAACGTTGGCATTACTGCCATATAATCAACTGATAATAGATAATTGCAAATACATAGTTTGCTAATCGTCTAAGTTTTAAAACATTGAGCGTAAAGCGTAGTTTAAATCACAAATATAATAAAATAACTTAATGTTAGCAACTCCACTACAACCTGCTTCGAAGCAGCTGCAATATCAGTAATATATTAATACAAAAAAGCATTCAAATTATAAAGAAAATATGGCAAAAGACGAAAAATCCTCTACAAAGTCTCAAAGACATGAGCATGAACATGATAAGATTAAGCCACCAAATAAGGTAAAAATAGTACAAAATTTTAATGGTGTTTTAAGATCCAAAAATAAATCTTTGCTTTAATGCTGATTTCAATTGAATTTTAGATAATTATACGTCATCTACCGCCCACCATGACTGAAGAAGACTTTCTTAAGCAAATTGATCCGTTACCCGAGCATGATTTCTATTATTTTGCTCCAGCTGACTGGTCATTGGGTTCAGATGCTACTTGCCGTGCTTACATTACTTTTAAGAATCATAATGACATATTTTTGTTTCGCGATCGTTTCGATGGTTATGTTTTTGTGGACAATAGGGGCAATGAGTATCCAGCTATTGTAGAATTTGCCCCATTCCAAGGCGTTTTAAAGAACAAATCACGCGGTGGCGATAGTAAGGTTAATACAATTGAACAAGAACCACATTATCAACAATTCTTGAAAAAGCTGGAAGAGGAACGCGAAGCTATAGCTAAAGGGAATGAATGTAAATTGGAATTTTCTTTAGATCGTAAAAAAGAAGAAGTCGCCTCCACTCCTTTGTTACAGTATTTGGCAAATAAAAAAGAAAAGCGTCGTGAAGAGGCGAAAAAGCGCACGCTGGAGAAGAAGAGGCAACGTGAAGAGGAACAACAAAAACAGCAGCAGCAAAGCGAAGAAAGTTCGCAGCAAAAGCAAACGGACGGGAAAAATGGTAAAGATACCTCATCCAAACAGCATAGCGATAAGGAAGAGGTTAAAACGTCAAGACAAAAATCCAAAAATGACCGCAGAGCGGAACGTAATCGCCGCCGAGCTGAAGAATTTAAAAAACGCTTAGAAGATCATCAAAACTCACATAAAAGAGATGAGCAGACAGAGAAAAAAGAACACAGGCGTAACCGCCGAGAGAAAGAAAGAGAAAAGGAAAAAGCGAAGAATTCGGAATTGGGGAAGCACATCGAGATCTTGAAAAAGCATAGCACAGCGGATCTGAATGAATCGGTACGGAATTTTATATATCAAGCGGCACAGAATTTAGCAGCGAAAACTCAAGAAGGCGTTGACGGGAAAACAAGTGATGAGGCAATACAAAAAACGCAAAGCTCTCCCGGCCTAAGTACTGACAATGACTTAAAAATTACGCAGGAAAAACTAAACAAAATTAATATAAAGGACGAGCCCAAAATGCAAAACTTACTTAGTAAGGAAGCTAATGGGAGCGTGAATAGCGAAGAAAATAAAAATATACAACAAAAGCAGCAGCAAAAAGAAAAAGACAAACGCGACGAAAAACGTATACGAAATAAGGTTTTACATAACATATTTTATGTTTTTACTTTATTTAGTAATATTTTTTACCGTTTATTTTTAGGATCGGCCTTCTATTGCTATATATCAGCCTAAGCCACGTCTGCGTTTATCAGAGGAAAGCGATACTAACTCTAATAGTCGCGATGCGCGCAGCCAACCAACGTCTGACTGTGAGACAGTCAGTAAAAAAGAAGATCAAGCAATGCAACAACAGCCAAGGAATAAAAAAGTACCACGATATTCCGAACGTTCCCGTAAACGACAAAAGCCTGAACACAAAGAAAGCAGAGATAAGGAACGTTATTATGATAAAGACCAGAAGATTGAACAGAAAATTTGAGTTGAAGAATTCTGCAATTTTACAATAATTGATAAATTTTAATAAATATTCATCTAAACGTTGTTTTTTCCATCACCTAATTACGTTATGTGAAATAATTAAAAATACATTTAATTTAGTTCTAAAAATGCAAGGATGGATAGAAATATAAATCGCATTGGAAAATGGATGAGAATGAAACTGCTAAAAAACTGAACAACCCGAACAACTCTGGAAATTTTAACTAGCATGAAAAAGGACTTTGAATCGTCTTGGTTTCCTCACAATAAAATGACATTTGCCGCTAAATCATTGTTTGGAGAAGATGCTCTCCAAACGCGCTATACCGTGAAGTTAAAGATATATGTCTGGGGACAAAAGAACAGTATTGAACGCTTTCAATGCATTAAATCTGTTATTTTAGTCATTAATGTTTTATTGACAATCCAAACGCACTCATAGCAATCTAATGATAATCAGTTTTTGTATTAAGAGCAATACAGTAGCCTTCAAGGATTCAGAGGAATAGACAAATGTTTTAGAAATATCTAGATGCTTAACAGAGTGGGTAAGTGAATGTACAAAATATCTACCAATTGGTAGAAATTTGTTTCTAATTTTTATTTAATTTGCATACACTCCCCAAAGAGAATAGAACCTACGACGAAATGAACAAATAAGAAAATTATATTTGGTCGTGAACAAATCTTTTAAACCCAACACAGCTATACTAAAAAAGACAAAAAAAAAAGGAAAGGAACTAAATTTTCATACTCCATAACATTGGGTGGGCGCGGCTGATTTTTCCTATTTTCAGAATAAAAGCACAGGAATGTGGATGTTTGCAACGCGTATATACGTCTAGAGAGGTTCTGTCGGCTTTGTCCTTGCTGTTCACGAAAAGCGTAGCGTTATTCATAATAACGGAATTCCGTTAATTAACATCTCTTTTCATAATTCTCCGCTCAAATAGTAGCACTATTTAGAGAAAGAATTATGAGAAGAGGGCAAAGTCCGATGTCCGTCTGCATAGCATACGAACAGGTTTTGGCAATAAAATTACTTGCAGAAAGAGAAAAGGAGGTCAATGAGAGTAGTAAGAGTGTTCAGATTGTTAAAGATAACCTTTTCATTTTGATATTGTTTTAACTTTGATAATAGAATCAATTAACGAAATGAAAATTAGCTTGAAGATTCGAAAGAAAACTTTAAATTTTGTAAAATAATATCGAATAGAAATAAAAAGGAAAAAAAAGAGAAAAATTATTATCCATACCTGCATTAAAAGAAAATACAAGTCGATAGAAATAAAATAATGGATAAACGTTAAAGAAATCTTATCTGTGTGCGAGTATAAAAATGTAATGAGATCACCATTACTATTATTTTCAATAAATTTCCAAAAAAAAAAAACTTTAAAACTTTGGCTATTAAGGACTTTGTAAAGATAGTGTTTAAATATCTTGGTGTGAGATTTACACAAAAATAAGATCTATTAAAACATACTTTGATATCACTATAAATTAACAAAAACGGCATTATGTAAATTGAAGACAACAAGTAAAAAAAAGAAATAAATCAAGAAAAAAAAAATCACTCAAGTGTTTAAATACAAATCCAAAGATAGGCTTGGCTATAATGCATTTGCTGTCATTTATAGAGGACGTCATCGGATTGAAAGATTTTACCGAATATAGATTACGGTGATGTTGTGGCCGTACTGGAATGCAGGGAACAAATCTAGTAAGGAATAAATCACATTAGTTTTAAGAAGTAGTAATAGAAAAAAAAAATGACAAACATCATGAACTAAATATATGATAGGTTTCGCGAAGATAAAATGTAAGTGTGTGTATGTGTATGTAGGAATTTAACCATAGACAATGACTTCGCGGACCGACAGATACGTAGGTGGAGACTAACGGACGAAAGAACATTACTAACACCAAATGAGCTAGGCAGACACAGTGAAGTGCACCTAGTATGGATGCCTGGTAATTCAGGTCTTGAAGACAACGAAAGGCTGACTGTCTAACCAACAGGTCGAGGGACTATGGTAGGTCCTGAATCGTTGTGTGTCGTACCAAGAAGCCACATGCATAGGCTGGTAACGCAATGGACAAAGAATAAAGCGTTGAGAGCAATAGGCAGAACAACAGCAAGCAAAAAGACTCCTGTAGGACACATAAACTGCTGGAACTTAGAAGAAGCGACCTATGTTTAGTTACTGGCTTCCACACGAGCCAAGATTCCTTCAGGCAACATCTGAAAAACATGGGTAGCATCAGGCAAGTTTATATATCGGTATAATAAAAGGTGAGTCTGCGGGTTACATACGCCTGCACAAACCTTATCCACGCTGTATCCCAAGTTATGTAGGGTATAAAAATCCTTAACCCGCTTAATGCCCTTTTCCACTTTCCCAGTAAAAACAACCATTAATAATTCTAATGTTATTCATTCTCTTTGCTAAAATAAAAAACAATGTAAGCAAAATAAATTTTTAGAACTAAACGTTTAGACTCAAATGTGTTATTGTGTTAATGTGCAAAAGGTTGTCCAGACAAAAATTTTTATGCAAATTTCTATTCGATTTTTTTTAATTTTCCGATTTATTTCATTCTTTTTAACCGTTTGTTTTATACCCATCACGGAAGGGTGAGGGATTCATTTTGTCGAAACATTTGCAGCAACTAGAAAGAAACCTCATAGACTCTATAAAGTGTATACATATATTCTCGATTAGTATCAAATCCTAAACCGATTTAAGCATGTCCGTCCATCCGTCGGTCTGGCTGTGTAATGTTTGTAGTAGACATTCTCCTGATCGCAAAAACCAAACAGGTCAGCTTCAGATTTGGGAGAAATATTGGAAGTTCTCGCTGGAAACACACACTCGCACTCACAGTAAAGCGTAAATTGAACGCAACTCCGTCTCTCTAAGCAAATTGTTGTACGCTTTTACTCATTACTGATAAATTGTGAAATTTAATATCGAAATTTTTTCGCCTGTTTGTGTTTATGAACGAATAAAAATTTTGTCTGCACTCAAAATTGAAAGCATAAACAAAGTAACTGAACTCAAGTCTTCATATATAACGGAGCTTCGAACTATTTTTAGAAAGGCATAGCATTAAATGCTAAAACAGATAGGAAGGAGCGGCAAGAGCGGGTTAAAAATATTGCTTTTTGTGTGAACGAAAAAATATCGATTTTCGACCAAAAAAGCGGCAATCATCTTTTAACACACAATCTTTAATGAACTTATAAAGAATTCTCTACGCATTTTTCTGTAGAATGTTATTCTAAAGATATTGCAAACGTCCGAGCGAAAATAGTTGGATTTGTTTTTATGGGTTTCTCCGCTGCAGTTTATGAGTAATGAGCAAAAAACAATTTTTTACTCGTTTGGAAAAACAAAGATGTTCTCAATTTATGTAGTACCATAGGCGTGTCCTTCCACCGATTTGGCCCATTTTCAGTATCAACCTGTGTACAAGAACTCCTAATGCTTCTGCCGAATTTGAAGTTGATAGCTCCATTTTTCGCGACCAGGAGAACGTAGACAACAGACAATACAGAGACGGACAGACCGACAGGCGTTAATGGATTAGGAATTTGATGGTGACAAAAAATGTATATACTGGAAAAAATATATATACCGATTTTTTTCCTTATTAATTACAAATCAGTCTACATACTTGTCCGCCCGTAGTACGAAATAAGTCTCAGCCGTAACCAAGTAAATTGTAAACGCAGCTGGTCTGTCGGTCCGGTTGTAAAGTATAGGTACCGCTCTGTCGATTATCTCCTTAGCGTAAGTGTGGTGTAAATTCAAATCTTCAGACAACATGTCTGTTATTAATTAAGACATCGTAGGCATATACATAAGGACCTTGTATTCCCTATTATTTTAGATTTTTGTTATTATTCTCTCTTATTTTAACTATAAGTTGCATAAATATTATACTACATGCACAGGCATATATCTTATGATCTTGTATTTTATTTCTATTGTTGTCGCACGCGAAATCATGTATCTAGACGTTTACTTGCTCATCAATATGCTAAGGATTGCACATTGAATTTTTTTGGCTTAACTGGCGCACATTGTAATATATTTACTTTCGTTACATGCCTAGGTACACACATACTGATTTATATATTTTGTTACCTACCCTTGTTTCTGACGTATTACTTGCTAAAGCTAACATATTGAATTGTTCTTGCTATGTAGGGATTAACGGCTACCCATAATTTCTGAGTGATGATACGTTTTAATTATAAACGATAAACATATGCTAATACATACATAGGATAGTATTAATATATACCCCAATACGTACCTACAATAGTATTGATATAAGATATACATAGCATATATATGTATATTCTAATACATACATAAGATAGCATTGATATATTATGAGACATACACCTTATAATTCGTGTCGTAACAGGCGCAACCAGAGCAACTGCGTAACGAGACAGCGATAGTGATCGCGATTGTAAAAGAGCGTGGCACAACACGATCGGCCTTTCATTTCTGTTACACCAGCCAAGGAGGTAAGTGATATCAAAAAGAAGAGTACTTTGTTTTTCGACTTTACTGATAGGGATAATTATTTTTTTGACGTACGGATAGACGGTGGCAGGCTCAGCATAGTCGCTATCCCTGAACAACAGATAGGACTACTCGACTTTACGGATAGGGGATGGCAGGTTCGGCATAGTCCCAATCTCCGAACAACAGAAAGGCAGCTGACGCACGGATAGGGGATGCCAGGCTCAGCACAGTCGCTAGCACTAAACGGCGGATAAGACCACTCTCTCCGATGACTCTGCGAACGGTTGGGGACAATAAAAGCAAATAGGATACAGGTAGGAATGGTCGAATGGCCCTATTGGCCGATAAGGTTGCCTGCTGTAACATCTTCCGTGTATCTTGCAAAACTTTGGAACGTACGGAACGCGGAAAGTAATATCTGATGAAGTAGCTACGAGTAGCAATCGGGTCGTTGGTCATCACGCTGGTTTTCTTCGTTAGCTCGAAACCACAATTATCTATCAAAATAATTTTTTTTCTTCATTAATACGAAAACCATAACTAATAATATATTTATCACTGTTAATAAATAAATTACACGAAATTGTAATTCTCTATCAAAATTCCAGTAAACAATAAAGAAATAATATATGGAAAACAACAGGACGGTCCAAGACTTTTTATAAATTTCTTGGAAAGAGACTTCCTGGGAAGCCCTGACCATTCTCCCGATAAGAAAAACCGTAACAATACTTTCCTCGTCCTCGCCGCGTCTCCTTCTGGCCTTGCAAACGTTTTGGAAAAATGGATACACTTCCCATCCTACGGTGATGAGTACAAAAAAAATTTATTTTCTGAGAAATCTAAAATGCTGTCACTCTTGGAATCGTTACGAATCAGCATTTGTATACCATGCACACCATGTATACCACTTTCTTTAATAGATGAAGTTATTAGTTGTCGAGCAGAGTTTACTTTAAATCGAATGTATTATCTTTTCCCTTTCACCATAACTATAATCGGTACCGTATTTCCCATAACTTTCTCTAAAGCTTTTTGTGAAAGCAAAAACAAAATATTCCTTTTTTAAATATAAAACGCTTTAAATATCCTGTACAGGACATTCTATGTTTATTATTGGATTGCAAGCTTTTGAAACCTGTTGCATATGTCTACGCATATAACATACATGTTTATATCGATAATTCGTGAAACTTTGACTTTTCATTTCGGAAGCTTTGAATATTGTTGCTTTGTCTTACTTCTATTTATGATATTAACAATTTTTGTTATATTTCAGTTTAACATTTTCATTTAAAACGAACGGTTCGCACATAATGGGTTGCGGCCATTACGCTAAGAATGAACGGTAACAAATGGCGCGTAAAATTTGAAATTAATTTGAAACAAAAAAAAAAAAAAATTAAATAAATAAATAAGTGACTTGAAAAAGCGAATTAAGAAAAAGTGAAGAAAAATGATAATAAAGTGAACAAAAAAAAAAAATATTAAAAAATTTAATGAAATAAAAAAGTAAATTATTTGTATATTTATAGATGAGAGTGTATGTGTGTGAATTCGTACATACATATGTAGCTATAGGTATATATATATATGGTTACATATATTTATAACTTGACTGTGAAAAAAAACTTTATAATCATTAGTTCCTTTCATCGATAAGATCCGAAGTAACCCGCACGTCCTCAGTATTAATGTGTTTCATTTGTGTGTTCCATTTGCAATTTCCTGTTTTTCTTTATAATTTTGCTCGCACTGACTTAGTCGGTTTTGGCTTGAGGCTTTTTTTTATTAATATTTGTTTTTGCGGTCTCTCCTACACAATAATTTACATCAGAGCTCTTTTAAATATTCTTTATTTGAAACTAAATATTTAAAGAAAACTAAATATTTAAAATTATTGCATTTCTTAAGTAAATATTTGTGTTATTTCTAAAGAAAACGAAACCGTATTTTCCTTTTAAAGATTTCAAGAATTTCTTTAACTCATTGTTGTGGAAGGTGAAACTGAATAATTTATGATGTGTAAAGGATTATCAAGTTGTTATTTGGCAAAAATGGTTTCAAAGGGTTTATACGATTTCCCTGTAGCAGGAAGCAGTTTTAATTGTTATTAAGTGTTTAAAGTGTCCGCTATCGAAGGATGATCTGCATTAGTATTGTAAGTACATTCTAAAGATATAGAACAAATACAGCACGAAGCATCCTGAAGATGGAGTACAGATGTGGCTTGATCAGCACAATATTCTGAGTCGCTTCAATTGTCCTGTGCATCTATCCATCGGGTCGAAAGTACTTTCGTTCAATTTTCCAATAATCCAAATAGAAAGCCGAAGTTAATATAATGTCGGCTTAGATGTACAGATTAGATTTGAACAAGTGTTCGAGCTGATCAAGGGAAGCTCCTATATTCAAAAAAAAGGGCTGAAAAATAAAACAAAAGCAATCTTAAAAAACATTGCTGCTAATAGCTTCCAAATTAAATACAATATCACTTTGAAATATGAGATGAAGCAAGTGAGAACTTTATTCCAAAGGTAGTCCTCATAGATCAATTGATACTGAATCCATAATTAAGACAAACAAAAAGAAAATCCAAGAGAAAAGACAATAGTGAATGGCGACTCACCATAAAACACCTACTCTACATTTATTTACATATCAATTTTTCGAGATAAAGTTTTATAAGGGAAGTAATCGAAAAAATGGTCCTATTCGAACTCTTTTCAATACCGTTCGTCCTTGAGCCAAAACACGTCTGTGTATCAGGTTTCATCAAAAGTTGCGACCGGCATGCTGAACTCAAGAACACAAGATGGGCAGTCGGACGTACAACTGTCCGTGTTCAGTGAATCTCGTTTTCGTATTCCATGTAAGTAAAGCGTATAGAGGCCACCATCTGAAGCCTCATTACTACGCTCGGGTCTATGTTAGAAAACCCAACTTTACGGCTTTCCGGTCTTATATTTTACCTTCAAATAACAATAAGTAAAAAAGCTATAGTGGGCTAAGGTGAACTGTTAAATACCCTACAACAACCTACAATTATTCACATAACGAGTTTTCAAGTGGCCAAAAAAGGGCTCCGATTCCAATCATGTTTAATAGCATTCGTCCTATCTCCAATATCTCAAAAATTGCGCATCGTAGTTTGAATACAAGAAAGCAAGATGGGCGGGCAAGCTCAGATAGATTTGGAAAATCATTCAGAAAATGATTCTGAATCGGCCAGTATAACTGGAGATAAATTTAGCTCAAGCCCTCCTGGGCGTTGCATGTATACCCTCCTCGTATTACACCTACGTGGTGTAGCGTACACCAACAAATAGGAAAATTGTGTTCGGTTGACACAATGACACAAAATATGAGTCAATCTCAAGTACTTGCCTCTACTCTTGCGTTACAAGCGGCGTAAGGTATACCATACAATAATATGATAACGAGTCATTCATTCACACTCACAAAGCATAAAATGTTAGGTGAGCCATCGCAGTTATTTATCGCCTTTTGAATTATGAGAGCTCGAAATTCTTAATAACTTAGCTTGTCTTTATGGGTTAAAACAATGTATTTTGCAATTATGTCATACTATCATCCACAGAGTACTTGTCTTACATTGTATAACGAAACTTACCAATTTGGTCTATTGTCTGGTCATATTTAAAAGGATATTCTGTGAAAAATTTTAAGTACTTTTTTTTTCTTTCTTATAATTATATGGATTCTCTTATTCAAATATGTTTATGTTGATCTTGATTCGCCTCAGGAAAGGGAAAGAGAAAACATTTAAAAATATTTTTAGTTTTTCACTGTTAAAGAATTTTTTTAATACGACTTTAGCTATTTGCAGCAGTGAATTTCGAATAAAATCCTTTTTCTTCTTCTTGTTTTGCAAATTACAATTGGAAGGAATTCGCAAAAGAAGTAAGTTATGTTCGCCTTCGTCATCTATTACGTGAATATATGAAATATACTTTGTTCTTATGATCGCAGCGATGACATGCATTCGCTTTGACCTTAAAGATACGGAAGTAAGGCACATGCTAGAAATGAGTGCCATAAAGTTAGCCCGCATTTTCGTCTTTGGAAAAAGTTGGGCTTTCTTGACTTCACTCAGAAATGTCATTCCTTTTGAAAAAGTGCATCAAAGTTCTCAAATCAATTTGCCTGAAATACTGAATAGTTTGTCTGTCTGCCTGGCCACATAGAACTAGGTTGAATACATATCAGTGTTGAAAACAAACTCGATTTACTCACGTGTATGATTTTGACTTCAATAGCAAGATAATGAGAGAAAAATGAAGAAACAACAAAAAACAAGGTAATAAGCCAAGGGCAACTATTAAATATCCTATGCCACTTCGCTTAATACATTGTCCATATAACGACTTTTTGCAAATAAGGCTTTATGAGGGAAGCAATTGAAGCAGTGATTCGATCCGAATCATTTTCAATAGTGTTTGTCTTTGGGCGAGGAACAGACAAACGGACATACGGACAAACAAACTTAAATCGATGGATAAATGGAGATTTTATTGACGAGTGAAGAGTTTTAACATCCTATGGAGGATGTGTTTAATAGCTAATACTTGGCACTGAAGATATCAAGATATCAAGAAAGTTTTAAGAGAAAATTTCTGTATCGTAAAAAACGTATAAGAAAGATGGTGAGCAAGAAAAGCGGAATAAAGCGGATATAAAGTTTGTTAAAAGTATTTAAAAATGTTATATTAAAGGTACGCCGCCAAAAAGTTTTATTCTCTCTGATATAACTTGTGTCTAATAGACCCGCCTAGATTTAAATTTTTTAAAACTAAGCCATAACAATTAAGAAAACTATATTCGGCCACGATCGAATCTTCTGCACCCATCA
>CCAG010006470.1:0-59927 GCA_001077435.1 Glossina morsitans morsitans | reverse complement strand
CATTTTGAAAAGCGTTAGTCCTTGACAGGAAACACGTCAGTATACTAAATTTCAACTCAATATCTTCAAAACTGCGGTCTGCAGGTGCAAGCCAAGAGAACAACAGGGCCGCTGGCGACTGCGTTGCACCTAGCGACTGCTTGGACCAAAAGATGTCGGTGCACTAAATTTCATTCAAACATCACAAAAATTGTGATCTTCTTTAGATTGGGCACAAGAGTACAAGACAGACAGACGGATAAGCAAACAGATGAGATTATTTTAGAAAATTATTCTCATTCGATCGCCACAATAAACGGTGGATCTGTTTCAAGCCCTTCTGGATGTGGCTCAGTATAAAAATGATCTCTTATGAACCAATCAATATCCAGCACCCGAAATATGTTGCTTTGTAAGCATTTGATAGGGTTGGCCCGCGCAGGTTGGGCGATTAATAGTCTAGGAGTAATTTGCACATTTACTAATGTACAGGAAAGTACGGACTCTTCAAGGTGCAGTCCGAAAGTCCGTAGCGAGTGAAACAGGATCCTAAAACCTACAGACTCCAATGTAACTCGAAAGGGGTTCGTTGTGGTCAGCTAAGTTAGTCTTAAGTTGAAGCTTATCATAGAGCGGTCTCAATTCTTCAACAATCGAAATTTATTCCCCACCGAACATGCCATTTACAAAACACACCGTAAGTGGGTATTTGACAGTCGGACACCATGAAATATTCTTCGTAAAGAGCATCAAATGTCAACATGCAATCGACCTCGTAAACGTTCTTACTTGCTTACTTGCTACTATCTTATAAGAAACTTTTTGCCACACAATATTCTTTAGTTGAAAGTTAGCTTAAAGAAAATCTTTGATTTTTCGCAAACTGTTAAAGAAACCTTTCAAACCTTTCAACAGAGTCTTTTCTTTTTAATTTGAATTCGGATAAAAGTGAAAAAATATAAAATAAATGAGTTTTCGAAGGTAAAGTTTTTCAACAACTACAGGTATTTCGCACATGCTTTCACACATGAGCTCACACATTGTTAGAAAACTTTCGCAATATCTGCAATTGTTATAAAAGATCAATACTAGAGGACATGAAAACTGCAAAACAGACGGATGAAAGCAGTTATTTTTATTAAGTAATTCAATCAGTGAATGCACTTAATATAAGAAATCTCCTGTCAATATACCAAATCTTTGATAAACCGGGCTTTCCATCGAGGTTGGATAATTGGTTCGACGACAGGAACTCTGCAACTTATTCAAAAAAGGAATGATGCAACTGAGCCTGCAAGGTGCACGTAAGAAATTGATCTTTAAACTTCAAGGTAATTACGGATCCAAAAGCATTAAACAAAATAGCAAAGCCTTTTTACTAATTTCAGCCATATCGATGGACCGATAAATTTATTTATTAATCACCGGTAGAAATAACTCATTATGTGTACAAACTTTTTTGGTCGCCACAAGACTCCCATAGTTCATCTATTTCTCTAACTATGCTCTTTTAATAACCCATAAGTCCATCTGTCCGTCCGTACTTGTATAGGTCGGTCTACTTCTCCCGAAGTCTGACAAACAAGACTCACATAGTTCATCTATTTGTCTAACTATGCTCTTTTAATAACCCATAAGTCGGTCCGTCCATCCTTGTGTAGGTCGGTCTACTTCTCCCGCCGTCTGACAAACAAGACTCTCATAGTTCATCTATTTGTCTAACTATGCTCTTTTAATAACCCATAAGTCCATCCGTACGTCCGTCCTTGTATAGGTCGGTCTATTTCTTCGGCCGTCTGATAAACAAGACAAACAGAATCTGATAGAGACATTCTTGACACGAAATTGGAAATTAAATAAAACTTAATTAGCTAAAAGGCAATAATTGCCAGAACATGGAAAAGAAAAGCAAATTCAGTAGGCAAAGTATCGATAGTTGGTAATTATGAAATTTGACTCTCGTCACAAGTAAACATATAAAAATGAATAAATGACACCATTCAACGAATCAAAACATACAATAAGCTTTCTTATGTGAAGAAACAAGGAAACAACCGCCACCTGATATCACATGCTTAATAGAGCCGCCAAATTGTATGGTTACGAAAGGGGCTAACTAGAGAATACTGCTCTGCGAGAACAAAGCCTTTTTACTTAATTCAAGTGATTTCAATGGGACGGCCGCAATCATTCTTTCCCTTTTATTCAATCAAACAAGAAGTGGTGAGGACAATTTAAAACATTTAGATTGTTATTAAGAAGGCATTGTTATGTTGGAGAGAAGGCAATGACACTTCATTTTTTTTTCTTCTTCTTTAATATCTTTAGTATCTTCAATAGTCTTAAACATTGCGTATTTAAATAATTTTCAAGCTTAACTAGAATTTATATTTTCCGGCCTGATTTTATTGTTTTATTGAAACATTTTTCTTAACGTTTCACAGTAACGAAGGCATAACCATAGGGTGCGATTATCTACTTGAACCTTTAATAACCGTTGGTACACTTAACCTCAAGCACAATGTGTAACACTTAAAGCACACTCGGAATATTTATGACTTGCTATATATACACATGCTTACATTGTGTGTGTGTGTGTATGTGTGTGTGTATGTCTTTCTGCTGATATGTCATATATTGTTGTAAATTTCTCTCTTATACGAATGAAAAACATTTACATTTACATTACATTTATGTATACATAATGCTTGCAGTAGGATAACCTTGACCCCATGTGCGTGCCGGGTGTACATATATTTTGAAAAGTAATTTACTTTAGCTATGCACATACATAGCTAAATATATATTTAAAATGTCAAAATATGTTACGGGAAATTATGTTGATGCAAGTAGATGAGTAATAGTTTGGTCAAAATTTAACTTATCGAACAAAGTAAATGAAAGTTTCAAGAATGACTGTATCCTATAGAAAATAGGAAAATAAGTTGCGAGTAGAGGGGCTGAAAGCAACTATGTATATAGCAACATCACCTACAGCCTCATTATTCGTTATGAGACACGCGCACTTAAGTTGCATGCGCAACTTTGTAGATTTTATTTCTAGTTTCTTTACGATATGCATTTTTTTACGATATATGATTTATATATGAATTATGAATTGTCTCTAAAGGACCAACTAAAATATACTGTTTGAAAGGCAAGCATAAGGTAACATCGGCTTGAAGAAAGCCCAGCATGAAAGAGTTAGACATCTACTGTTGCCTATGCTAACGCAAGACGCAAGTCGGGTCGCACTATCTTGTGCATTGGTCTTAAGCGACTGTTCTCCAATATCTCAATCTTATCTCTGTTTTACAGATCTCCTAATCTGATCTGCGCCTTAATTGCTTTTCTTTGTTATTATTGTTCTCCTGATTGTGTCCAAAAGAATAAGACATGCCTTTGTGACTAATGCCATAAGACGTACCTAGTAATAGCAGACTAAAGAGAATCTTTAGCGAAGTGTTAAATGGAGAGGAAGTTAAGGTAAGTTCGATTTTCTTTTATAAATGTTACATAATATTAGTTATTAGGTTTTGCAGAGAATCATAATGAGGATAAGCAAAAAAAAGAGAATCGTAAAAGTCACTGATGTATGTTGTAAGTTAAGTTTCTCAAAGAAAGCTAAAGTTGATGTTCATCACCTATCAAAAGCGTGCGCGCTTTCTACCCCAATTCTAAAACAGCGTCAGTACGGAATAATGCATAATGGACGGACAAACTGGCTGATATAAATCGTCTTACAACCTTATACTGATCAAATACGTATTTTACTCTGCATGTAGTTTTTGAGGTGTATTTAAATAGTAGAGAGAGAAGTTTACACAAAGCCCTCTTGCGTTGGTGATTATAAAAATGAACAGAGTTGAGTGAAAGATTGAATTGAGTTGATTTGGTTTTTTTTTTAAAAGTGCTTCTATAAATGTTCTCTTCTTCCGATAATTGGCAAATTCAAGTATTTCTGTTCCATATAATTGAAGAGAAAAAATATATTTTGTCTTACATAGAAGGCGAAGGCGACTATATCTCGGAAACTTATTGTAAAGTAGATGGCTTTGCTGTAGGCGAACATTTGAAGCAGCTAACAAAAAGGTTAGTGGCAATAACCCCCCCCCCCCCGCACATCTACCAAGTAGGTAATAATCCCACTATAGGATGATCCTCAATTCAGCAAAGGAGCGATGGTAACATGTAACGCAAAGCTTATTACTCGAACAATATAAAGCGTAGGTGTCCATTTATCGATTTCTTACTGGCCCATCTATAGCCCAATTTTCCCACATTCGATTCTTTACAACTCTGCACATTTCTATCTTAACGTCATTGCCATTCATATAAGGTATTGTAATAAATTTTAAAGAAACAGATAAGAAACCACAAGCTAAAGTTCATAAGTTTCATTATAAGCTCAGTGCATCGGACTTGTTATTCCTCTCGTTTTCGTTGACTTTTACAAATCTTTAAAAAAGGAAATATTATTACTTTTGTTTATAATATAAAATATATAAATTTTTGTTGCATGTGCACTTGTATTTTCTCAACGTTAAATAAATCCCAAGAATCTACTGCCAAATGTATATTACGAAGATTATGTTTATGTTATATGTTATGCTATATATATATATGTATAAAAAGACTTTTTTCATGTCTATATTTTACGTAAACATACATTGGCATACATGTATGTGTAAAGTGAGCTATGCTTTTACTTAATACATACACTAAAGCATTCCTTAAGTTGCCTAAACTTAATTGTCAGAGAAAAGTTACACTCGTAACAACTTCACATACTTACAGCATTTTCTTGCTCATAGATTTTAGCACAAACTCTGGTAAATGGAAAGTTATGGTGTTAAACTATCTTAAGAAAGCATTTACAGTAGTTATAGTAAATACACATAATTTACAACTATACGTGTATCTATGTATATGGACACATATACGAAAGAGTTTGCTTTTCTTTTTTCTTTTTTTTTTTAAAAACTATTCAATTTTTCTTTTTTATATATGTCCAAAATGTTTAATTATCGTTTCATGTTTTCTTATTTTTTTTTTTGTTTTTTTTTTATAAATTTTCTTGACCCTATATAAAATTTTTCCTATTTATCTTGATTTTCTTTAAAGTATACTCGAGAATGCTTTCCCTATGTTTTTTTCTTTTTTTTTGTAAATCTTTAGAAATTATGAACGTGTTAAGCATTTCCAAACAGAGCATTTATTTTTAATAGCAAGTCATCATTTAGGAATTAAATACTTTTTTTTTATTTTCTTGTACTTGTTTTTATGTTATCAAGCAATTAAGCTTTTAAGGGTTAAATAAAATGAGAAGATTTGTGGCGTAGATTTTCTTGTGTGATGAACTTTTTCAAAAAAAAAAAAAAAAAAAAAAAACAAAAAAAAGAAAATAGAAAAGAATTTTAAAAGCATATAAAGAAAAGAGGACAAAAAAGAAAAAAAAAGTAGGATGAAAGGTCATAAAAATAGGAAAACAAAAAAGCCCATTTAGCATATTACTCTATACTATGGCGCATATATATAGTCTAGAATCTTTCTAATAATATCGAATCTGAGGTCTTAGAAAGAATCTAAGTGGTGAGATGATACTTATTTGTATGTCATCTTCATATCATCATTGGGCGGCTTAAGTATTGTATGAATGGAGTGCAATTACAGAATACATCATATATCATACCAGGCACGTATCTATGAAAGCGGAATTTTTGTAAAGAAAACACACGTTCGTCCTATGAAAATGCTAAAAAATTCTTTTGTTCAATATTTGCCCATGACCTAGACATACATTTGTGGCTAAGTTGCTTTGTGGTTGTCGCTCTTTTGAGGCAAACCAACCGCCGAGACTTTCTTGTGCATATTCGTGAGAAGCAAAGTGCTGCTCATCAACTGTGTATCCAATCGATGCAAACAAATGGTAGTCGAAGGGACTCGACTTCGGTGAGCGAGCAGCTTGGGCTCGCAGTTTTCAGTTAAGTGCTTCGAATGTGTTTAAAACCGATTTTGTGCTATGGATGGATGGATGAATTTCATGTAAAAATGATCTTTGCGTTGTCGTTTTTCACATTTCGCTGCCTTGTTGCGGATGATTCAAACCGGTTAATTCTGTCCAGGACAGAATATTGTCTTCTTGCCAAAGCGAATCAGTCTCGTAAGCGATGTGGGTGGTACGCCTCAATCCTTATGTCAAGATTTCTCTCAATAGATCCACATTCCATTCTCGGTTAGGATACGATGCAAAAGAGATTTTCGTTTGTGTCGTTCGGACAATGAAAAAATGGTGTCAGCGAATGCTCCCTATTTCACACAAAAGTCGATATTTTCGCTGTTAGAAAAAGTGTTTTTCTATTACGACATATATTGATATTATGAGTGCTTATTGCTTGACACGTGGTGTTAAGGCCATCTCTGGACAAATTTCGGTCTCATATTTACATACCTGATATTGCTTATAAGAAAAAATTGAAAAATGATAGAGGGATACATACATGCAGACTATTAGAAGGGAAGTGTTCAAGCCCCCTCTCTCTGTATTGTATTACCATACTTTCTTATCATATAGTAGCAAGGTCAGTGTGTATATGTTGGTGAGTATTTTCAAAAATCTTGAAAACTTTCCATTGAAATTCTTGAAGGCTAAGACCTTAACAAATAAGTGAATCTAAGGAGATTTTCGAAAGCGTTCATATAGTCTCCGGCGAGTGATTTAAAACCTCACACCTCTGAATACTTAAAACAAACACTAAGTACACTTGTCATTACCAAATGTTAACAAAGGTTTTCAATCTTTTTCTGAATTGCTCAAGCTGTAGTTTTCGGACTAATGAGAATATTATTTGATATGTGAAAAGGATAGGTTGCAAAAAAAAACAAATAGACTGAGAATTATTGAAACCAAAAAATGGTCGATTAACGACTAGAAGAAAAAAATGCCATTAATCCGTAATGCTGTTTCTTGTCCACACAATGATTAACTTAATAAATACATCTCCACTTTTCGAAAATTGTAATCAGATGTATATTTTCTTTTGAAACGAAAAATGTCCACAATTACATCATAGATAAATTATTGCGAACAGTGCAATATCGAATGATATATAAATCATTGTTAACATGAGTGCGAACCAATAATTTATTATTAATTTCACTTAAATTATTTCCTCTATTAAGAGTAATTATAAAATGATATATTAAAAATACAAAAAAAAAAGCAAAACGAAACAATATAAAAAATCGTGATCGATTTGAAGCGAATGTAGTGTAAGCAGGTTCAGTGTATATATATATGTAAAACTAAAAGTTAAACTCATATTGAACGGTTTTGTTGAACGCTATTAATATTTGGTATGTGCGAGTGAATACACTTGTCAAGCTCTTTATAAACTGACCCGAATCGTTATTGAACCGAATTCTTATAGATAATCCTGGAAAATATTTAGGTTAAACTTTTACACAAACTTATGGATGAAAATAAGGTAAAATTATAGAACTTTTCAAAATCACTTTAGTCTCGCGTATATGGTGTGTCTGTGCGCAAGGAAAGTCAACTTATTTATTAATCCTGTTTTCCTAATTGAATGACAAGCGTATGCATTGAATTTCAGCTTCCTATCTTAATTTCGGCGACTGCGACACCACCAGCAAGAAACTGGAGCTTCTTTTGGTATAGAAAGAAATCAGTTTCATGTCAGTCGCATCTAGAAAAGCACTTCTGACTGACTTTCTTTAGAATTCGAGAGCTCAACTGCTGTCAACAAGGAAATATGTGAAAAAACGAAAGAACGGTTTCGAATTTCCGAAAAGAAACAGAGCAAGAGAGAGTGAGACAGAGAGGGAGAGAAGATAGAGAAGAAGAGAGAACGAAAGAGAGAAAGAGAGATAGAGAGAACGAAACGAAGATAGAGAGAGAAATGGAGAGAAAGAAAAGTGGTAGCAAAAATTTCTTTCTTGCCAAGCTAACGTAGCGCATGGAACAGAAGCGCTATACAAATGAAGGGTTACTTATATCTTTTAGTTTTCTTTTCACCAGTCATTTATTTCATATTCATATTCATATATCACTCTTCTCACCATTAAGCTTAGGTCGCTTTCAAAAATTTATATCACTTTCGTTGGTGTTGGAAAACAGGGATAGAGTGAGTTTTAGGTTCGTATGCGTCAATTTGATATAATTTTTAAGTTTTATTATATTATCGCAGATCGCTTTGTTAATTGTAAGCATATTAAGTCCCTGACAATTATTTATCGTTAATTTATAATTTATATCAGGCTGTACGTCGGTAACGGACGTTTCTAAATGTTCCTTATTTACATTAATTTGAGTTGTGAGCAACTGAGAATCAAAACCACATAATCCAAGTTCAACTTTTATTAAGAATGTATGCGTTTTACTTCCATTTTCCATTATCCATAGGTATTAGGGCTTTGGAGTCAAGTGAAGCAGAGCAGGAAATGACACAAGAAGAAGGAAGACATCAGAGAACTTAAAAACTGCAAAGGCCTTTGCCGACTATTTCTGAATCTTGCAAACGAGATGACAAAAAAAGCACACTTTCGTGGCTTACGTCGATAAGTTTGAAACTGTAATATGGAATATGGCGTGCAAAGGACAAAAAAAGACAAATGTATAATAGAACATATGTGTATGTATATGTTGTAGTGAACTAAGGCTATGCTAAAGCGAATCTTGGATGCCTTTCGCTTAATCGTTTCTTCTTCTGTCAATGAGTTGTTATTAGGCAATGTGAACGGGACGTTAAATAGGTAAGGTACTGATATACTGATGTATTTGGTTTTTTTTTTTTTTGGCTTGTAAGCGAAATTTTTATAGAAATAAAGTACGAGCATAAGTCTTAAAAAAAAAACTATGCATTCGTACTGAGAATATTTTTGATGAACCCTCCATTCCCCCCAGGCAATGTTGTAATGCTTGCGTTATCACATTTTTATTTCATTTTAAAGTATTTTCACATTCAACAGCGACATCTGCTACAGGGCCTAAGAACTTTTCTTTTGCCAGAGTCCGCGGAAATTGCAAAAAAGAGGAGATCTGCGCTATGACTAGGTTAGCATCTAATAATAAAACGCGAACTAAACATTTACTGCATTACAACATTTTTACTACGCATTACTCGAGCGAAGGGAATGACAAAATTAGTATGTTCTCTGCCGTGACGCGGATGTATGTGAAAAAATTGCGATGATATAATGAAAGTTTTTAAATTTCTCTTCGTCGCTAATGATGATTTTCTTTTTTCCACGCAATAAATTATTATTGCAAGTGATATAAACTCAATAGCAGTGATAAAAAATGAATGAGTGGAAAAGAGAAAACGTATTAAATATTTAAATAAAAAGGTAAATCAATTTGAATTGGTTTTGTTAGTTAATGATAAAATTAATGAATGAAAAACTCGAGCGTATTGTTAGCGGACGATAATTCGTCATTTTGTCTTGAATTTAGTCAAGTTAGTATAATAAGTGGAAATGATGGCTTTTTACAAGCCGTCTTCCACTAGCATTTAAGAAGCACAATGAGAATAACGCCCAAGCAAATCATGCACTAGCCTTCTAATTTACGATGCGAAGAGATGTTATATATGTATATATATATATATGAAGTTAAGTGTTGCGTACATAATAATAACACTTCGTCTTCTCTTTTCTTTTCACTCATTTGGCTTACTCTTCAATTAACTGTTTGCGTCAAGGATTCACTACGCAGGACATAGACATGTTAGTTTTCTAATATCAATAATTAACCACAAGAAGTACTTATTAGTTCGAATTTATTGTGAATAAAAGCTCATACGACAGGATATAAGAGAAACTAATTCTCACAACATTATTTGGAATATTTCCGACACCACTGAGACCGCCAAATGTTTGTTGCTTGCTCTACTACTACCACTACTACTACTACTACTACTACTACTACTACTACTACTACTACTTCAATTTATTTACAATGCAAAACTATTACATCCGGGGTCCCTAATTGTAAGAAGTGAATATTCGGTTGCTTAGGCGGAAGAGCAAAGAAAATCGAAATTTTATAACAAATCTGCATTTCACTTAGACCATTTGCAGATTTTTTAGGAAATGCAAATGATAATCCCGGACGGAGATATTAATACGTAAATAGAACGGACGGGATGTTTTAAAGCAATATCGTCGTACCCCGAAAATATAGGGGAGTGAACAGACTGAACACATTCTTGAGGTAATTGCTTATATAGGCGTGCTAAGGTCCATCGCTCGGTCAAAACCAATGGCATGCAGACATAATTTCAAAATTTAAAAAAAATGCCACACTTAAATACAACTTAGACACAACTCAACTAACAAATTACTAACCACCAACCAAATAACGAACGGGTATCTAAGATACGCAATAAGATCTCTCTTCTCCAACTTTCACTTTACTCGTATTTATTTTATAGAAATAAATGGCAAACATGACTGGGCGTTCTTATTAAGAAGACTCGCTCTTTACTAGCGACACAAAAGAAATCCAATTTGTTAAATCACTAAACGAATAGATTTTCTGCCTTTAAGTGACTAAATTGACTTTCATTTAAAATCCTGTTAACTGTAAACGCAACATTAGACTCAGACACTTGAGCAAACATTGATTGGTAAAATGAATATGTTTATGAGAGTGTGATAAAATCATACAGACTTTTTCGTGTAGACAAAAATTCGAAAAGTTCATTTAATAGTCATTTCGATGGCAGATATTTCATGCTTTCATTTGTTTTCGTTTTTGTCTGCCAGCTTATGGCACTCGTTCTTAATGAGAAATATATATGTATGTGATTTTTGTTGTTGTTTAGGTAAGCAATATATTGGATTCTATCAGCGAAATATTTGAAGCTTTCTAAGGTTAACTGCAAGGCGTTTATGATAGGTACATCCTTTAGACCCTTCAATATATATGTAAATAACTGCCATGTGTTCATGCCTTGCACAATATTTCGAAAAAAAGTTTTCCTTTCCGATCACAAGAACTATTGGACACACGTATGCCTATTCATGATCTTTGCAAGTGCTTCATTAAGACTGCCTAGAGGGCTTAAGGCTATCGTGTCCGATTATATGTTGGTTAAATAAGGCAACATACTCCATCAATTGGAAGCTTCCCATTTGCGAAGTATACGAACGAGATCATGGCAACGGAACACTTACTTGCTTGTGACCCGAGCAAAGGCTAACCAAACTAATTGATATTAAAGATGGCCGCGATTTTGAAGGAAATTCAGGTCGCAGGGAACTCCTTATCGGATCATTGCCTGCTGTCAAAATGGAGAAAAAGTGAAAGAGAAAGTGGAACCATGGATCCATGCGATCCGCTGGATGGATAATAGCTCGAGAAGGCTTGCATTAGGATCCTATCCAATCTCGCTGCAATCTCTTTCCCGGAAAATTGTCAATATCCCCGCAAAAATATTCAAACAATCAGCAGTCATTCTTGCAGACCATTACTACTTCTTAGATCCATTGGCATTTATTCAATCCCTTGAGTTCATAAGAACATTACTAAATAAACAAGAAGCCGTACTGAAGGCAGAGAAATTTCTTCCGGCACTTTTTCAATGCCGAGGATCTAAGATCAAATTGATTTTTTTGTGAAAAAGTTGGAATCTACTCACGAACTTTGTAAAGGTTTCGTGCCCGTTACACAGATGGACCATTGTACGTATTAGCGTAAGTGACGATTATAACGATTATTTGATCTCTGCACACAATTTTTTTTTAAGTCATGCAAACATTACCGAAAAATGGCGAAAGAATCACGTTCGTCCTTAATGGGTCATTCCATATGAAAATTGTATCAAGTACGATTAAGCGATCAAGCATGATGGCATGTACTTAAGTAACAATCACATCTTCTTTAGTTGAGGAGCATTTCCTCACATCTATTATTACAAAGCTAAAAATAGTTTTCAATTTTACTTTACGATATTAAAGTAAATTTTAACAGGTCGTTGACACATACCTTACCTTTACTTGCAAGTATTTTTTTGAATTCAATTCAATTGAATTGAATCCTTTACACTTTACTTGCCAAAATTATTTAGTTTATTACATTAAATATTAAAAAAAAAAAGAAGAAGAAGAAAAGAAAGAAAGAAAAAAAACGAGAAAAAACGAACAAAGTGAGGACTGCATTCGTATGTGACAATTCATGCCACAGGAAAAACGCTTGACAGCTGTAACAGATGCACATCCATATCACATATCACATATCACCTGTGTAGTTAGTGCGAAGGCAACACTGCCGTATAAGTGCTTCCATGTATCTATAAACTAGCTTTTCTCAAATATCCATACATATGTACAGATTTTTCCTTTATGTATCTAAATCTATGTATATATATATACATATATATATACATATATATATACATATATGTATATGTAATATAATAGCTATATCTATATATAGATATGTCTATGTATATAGTATAGATAGATATAAACATACATACATGTGTGTGTGTGTGTGTGTGTATATATTCATACTATATATACATATATAAATATATATATATATATATATATATATATATATAATATCATCAGGCCTCTGCTCTATGGCGGTGAGTGAACTAAACTTTTCGAGTTTAATGTGGATAGACATGACTAGTTTGTTGGTTGGTTGAGTGTTTGCTTATATGACAGCGTATTGCATTTTACACCATTTTGGTATTTGCCTGCAATCTATTCATAAATATTTAAGTAAATAAAGGGATATATCGAAATGTAACAAATACCGATGCATATGATACATTGATATACCTATACACATACATAATAGAATGGAAAGGAGAGGAAAGGAAAGGAAAGGGATGGGATGGTGTTGCCAGGCGCTGCATCATACGTATGGTTCGTTATGGTTTAAATGTAGTCTGCATTTTAATGCATAAAATAGTAGTTATTCTATGATCAAATAGATAAAATTCCCAAACTGATTTGTATTTTTTTTTTGGTTTTGATTTCGAATCATTTTTTAAAAATGTTTTCTTTTTTTTTTTTTCGTTTTGTTTCTATATCAAGCCATTAAGTAAATCTTTTGTGATTTGTTGTACAATCAAGTTATTGTAAATTTAGAAAATATGAATTTTGTTTTTATTTTCAATTTGCCGCAATTGAAAGCAAAACTTTTGCAAAACTTATGAGATATCATTTTGATCGATCGATTGCCGTTTATATAGAAAATTTCAATTTTTTAATATTGACTAACTAATCAAGATTACAATTTTGAGGGGTCGTTGACTAGATGAGTAAATGATTCGCGGCTAAATATTCAATTTTTACGATATCGTTCTTGAAGCGTAGACAATAGCATGTTGTGGCCATGTACACTTGCTTGAAACTGTAGTTTTAGATAATTTCGTAAATTTTGACCTTGAGATACTAGAGAAGCGTAAATACCTTAAGCGAAAACGAAATTGAAATTTCACTATGAGAATTTTGATCCATATAGTGTTGCACGAATTAGTTAACTAGGAAGGAGTGACGGAAACTCGTAATGGACTTCGATCGATCTTTGATGACTATGTCGAAGTGTTTTTTAGCACTTTTGCGAAACATACCACGGTTGGAGTTCACTCAATTCTAAACATATGCCTCTCATACTTCGGTGGTGGGTTTAAAAAATGTTCCAAAATCGATATTTGCGATGATCTTTACTCCTTTTTTTTTGCCTTTTCTATGCATTAACTTCAAACAAAATTTGGAAACTTGGTAAACTGAAAATCGTGTTTAATCAAGAAAGTCAGATGCACGATCAAGTTTTATTTAAGAAAGAATGAATCAACAATGGCAAGTGGACGTGTCGATCGGCTTTGCTGACGTTTACACTTAATCCGCAGGTGGTGATTATAATCGACAATTTGAGAATAATTTCGTCTTGTGACACGAAGTTATTCGATTAAATGGATTCTTATATTCGCATTGAACTTCTGGGATCCTCGTTATGCAGTTTATGAGTCTTTGAAGAAATGCTCTGCGCTGGAAGTAAAACGACGCCAAATGGGAACAACTCGTCGCTGACTAATTTCTCTTCAGTGAGTGTATAATAAGTTATATATAGTTTTTACTAGTCTAAATAAACGATTCTTATGAACCAAATTTAATATCTTGCTAGTCACGATTTAAGAAATTAAATTTTTCGAACACAGAATAACACGTAGAATAACTAAAAATGTTAATAGTTTGTCGGTTTTTGTTAGCGATACAAGCAAAAAGCATATAAAAAGTGTATGAAAGTAACAAATGAAAAAATATGATAAACCAACATACATACAATGAATTGTTTTTCTAATTAAATTTTCATAAAAATCTAAAAATGTGCATATTTTAGATGCAAACATATACGTGTGCACACAAAAATCATTTATACATTTACTTAAAGTAACTCCACTCTCTCTCTCTCTCTAACTGCTCTAAATGTGTTTGCATATCTAGAGCGAATTTATGTTTAAAAAGAAAAAAAAACCTTTATTTATGTCGCCTATAGGTTTACATAGGATGGCACTATTTTTTATGCTATATATTTAGTATTTTATAGTTAATTTTTGTTTGTGTGGAAAAAGAGAGCAAGCACATGCATACACAGATAAGTAAATGGCAGTCTGGCGTTAAGCGGTAATTGACTTGATATGTTATATGCGTAAAAAGTATCCTCAAGTGGCAAATATTGCTCTCTTAAGAGACGGCGGAAAAGTCTTTCGTAATAAGCGCGAATTGCGCTTTTGTATGAATACGAATATGTACGTCATGGTGATACACATATATATAATTATATATATATATATATATATATATATGTATATATATACATATCACGTTTTATGGAAATCGCTTGCTAGGTGAAAATCCGGCTATGGAAACCGCATTAAGAGAAACATGCAATTAAGACAAATCAGATTAAAGTATATCGCGTTACATGCCAATCACTGCCGCGATTCGCGGAAATCGCTTTATAACGAATTCAAAAACGAATGGATTCAAAGGAAATCGTATCGCGTTATATAGATTCTCTCAAATAATTAATAAATTAGTGGAAAGCAATCCGTTACGTAAATTCCCTGATAACTAAAATTGGATTTAATCTATAAATGGCCATAACCGGATAATAAAGCATCAAATAAGCGCAGTTGTCGATGAGTTTTAGATACCATTCGTATTGTTCGAGTATTTTTGAAGGAAAACCTCGCTATATTTTCTCTCCGCATAGTATGGAAATCGCGTTGTAAAAATACTGCGTTAAATAAGAGTTCACTGAACTAGTGCGCTTGTTATAATCAAGATTTGCCAAGCGTAGAGGTTTTTTTGGTAAAAGTCAATTTTTTTCTGCCGCTTATGCATAAGGCACACATACAATCTTACAAATTATAGAATTTAAGGGGAGAAGAGAAATTTTATAAATAATGTTTTACTTAATTCTTCAGTAAATATTTATCTGTGGCAGCATCATCTGTCATTCATAAATATTGCAATACAAATGCATATGTGTTGCATGTGTATTCGTTCGCTGTTGTTGCAATCGAAAAAAGCCGGGAATATTCATGAAAGTATTAAAGCATTATTTACAAGTTTAAGGTTAATTTTAAAAATAAAAAAATTTCATTACGAAGTAGAATCAAATTTAGCTCAATTGTTTTTTAAGGTTCGATAAGTTGCTCTCTTTACTCGATTCTACCTTTAAATACTTCCTTTAGTGTAGCAGGAAAAAGAAAAATATACGAGATTTTAAACTATGAGGACTTGCAGCTTCAGAAGAGAAGATGTGGTCAGGTCTTTTTTTAATGTTTTTCTTCCTTTCTGATGCGTCCTCTCTTGCCAAGATCTGACAATTCATAATTAATACCCAAAAGGAAATCAATAACAAATAAACATTACTTTTGTCAAGACTCATGGCCCAGAAAGCACATGAGAAAGGCAAGTATCATGCCTTGACGCATAACGGGCGCAGGCAGTAAACGAAATGTATGGCTAGGACGAGCGTTAAAACGAGTTTTGTTACTCAGAAAAATTAGGATCCTATTTAGCCAATTTGGACGAGTGTGATGTCCCCGGAAAGGCTAGAATAAAATGAAATGCTTGAGAACATGTTTCTGTGAAATGCAACTATGCAAAGTTAAGTAAAAGGAGTCCATTCAAATAAAGACAACATTTCAGACTCAACTTCGGATTTGGAGCTTCGGATCAATTGCTGCTTATTATCTTCCATCATTAGCAAATCACACGCTTAAAAAAACAAGTAAGAAAGAAGATATTCGGCAGGGGGCTGCATCTCGCATACTCGCCACTCTGTTTTTCGCTTTCTACTCTCCAAGTTGTTTTATTTAATACCCATATCGCTGGTAAAATAAAAAAAAGAAGACAATTTAATCGCTTGTAACTTTGCATGGGCATGGCCGATTATTTCCGTTCTTTCACATAAAGATTAGAGTGTTTCGCAAAGTAAATGTGGAAAATTTCAAGCTCCTAATTTTAATAATTTCCAAGTAACAAGCAAAAATCCAAAAATTTTTGTTAAAAAAAGCGGACTTGCGTTCCGTTTGCGCTCCACTGCGCGCTTTTGCTCTAACCAATTTCGCCCACTTTCAATACCAACCTTCGTGTTGTGGTGTCTACCAAATTTGAAGTCGATATCTTCATTTTTGCAACCCGGAGAGTGCGGAAAACATAGATCACATAAACACACAGACGGACAGACGGACAGACATGGTTAAATCAATTCAGAATTTTACGTTGGTCAACAAAATATATACTTTATAGATTCTCTGAATCTTCCTTTTGGGTGTTACATATATTTTTGAAACAAAAAAAACTAAGTACAACCCCATCTTTTAGTGGTGGGTATACAATAAAAAAAAGTTTTTTTTTTGTCGAAAATACTGAATTTAAATGTTTCAGTTTCGCAACCGAATGATATTGAAAAATTTTTATTATAAACGAAACTTAAATTGGCTGTAGAAAGCAAACAAAGCATCGACATTTTACGAAATTAAATATGAATTGTTTTAGAAGGAGAAAGAAAAGACATGCTATATATATACCTTTGTATTAACAACAGTTGTCGAAGCGTTTATCTCAAGCCATTTTACTTACCAACTTCAAATTGGTCTTTAATATTAAACTGTTTTTTTTTTTTTTTGATTGAAATGTCAATTTACTTTTGAGGTATTGAGGGCGGAAAATCAATTTACAAAAAATGGCATGCGTCGTCCCTTTCACGGTTGGCTTATGATTTTTCCAATACGTACTTTATTTGGCGGGAAAAGTGAAATATCCATCAGCATTAAAATTAATGATTGCTACATGTGTACCCGTCGTATCAACTCCGTTGTGCGTCATACATTTGCATATGAACGTTGACGTTTACATATTATTAAATGTGACACATTTGTTAAAGTACTTCTCATTACAATTTAATTAACTTGAATATCGGGAAAATTCGTTCTTTGATTTTTATCCCACGATTCATCCATCATTCGTTCAAGCATTCATTGCCTGATATAAATAGACCTCATTATTCGTAAAGGACAAACAATTCAAACCGTACATATATAGCATTCATGTAAGTAATGCCATCGATTAAATATTAAGTAACGTTAGCATAGATTTGCGGAGATGTTCTAGCAGAAATTTAACAAAGATAACGAACGAATTTCGTTAAATTGTTAAATATGTATTTTGTGTGCACCTTACCAATAAAGCGATTGATTAGTATTCACCTGAAAATTAATTATAATTCTAAGAACCCATTAATTCCGGTCATGAAAGACGAAAAATTTCTTTACTTCATACCTATCCACCGACATATGGACGTTGATTAACTTTGCTTTACATATGTTTTGGCGACCTCAAGGCTGCAGAAACATAACATAAGTTGCTAAATTCTAACGCATAACCTTTTAAAATTGTTGCACTTTGTGCAGTGGCCGCTCAACTTAGGTTTAAAAATTCTCTTTCCTATACAAGTGACAAGTGACAGATTCCTTGGCGTGAAGCCTTAATCCGACGGGTCGCCTACAACCATTGGCAATTATTTCAGTCAATTGTGAAACCCCCAGTGAGAACGACAATCCGCATTGAAGGGGGCCTTACTACCCTGAGGTACAGCAATAGGAAATGGACGTGGGCCATTTCCCCGTTTCATGGTTTACGTCGAGGCCGTCTTAGTTAGCTCCCCGCGAAACTTTGAAGGTCACCACAGCCACCACGAATACTGCCCGAAGGGCCGTACCCAACCAGTCAGGCAAGAAGGCATACTCCCGACAGTCAAATGGGTAGTGCGCATCTTCCTTCCAGGAGCAATCCTACTTTTGGGTAATCTGACCCCGCAAAAGTATGGGGTAGAAACTGTCTCTCACGCTTAGCCCGTTTTTTTTTATTGCTTCGTTTCAAGCGCTTATTGCAACTGCGTTCTTCACTTTGTAATGCTTAAAAAGATCAATCAAAGATCCGATAAGGCCTGGATCGATCTAAGACTCCCTTTTCATCTGTCGGCCATTAATGGAGGGCATCAAAGATGTTGATAAGAGGTTGATATCGAAAATATATCGCCTTGCTTGATAGTCATGCGTCCGTTTTACAAACTTTAGCTCATAGTTACGAGCAGATACCGCACTAAAATTCAAGGAAGGGGTTTCTAAGGGCCTATATGTGCAACTTTGAATTGAATTGAATTAGTGAACGAATTTCTGAAAAATTACCATAAATAATCCCCTTATATGGTTTTAAGGTGATGGGTATTAGTTAATAATTCATGTTAAGCTTACACTTATGTCCCTTTTTTTTCAAAATTAATTACATTCTAATTAGCATAATTGTCAGCTTTAATGCGTATATGTAAATTTAATAACATTTCTAATTCATCACAATTTGGGCTACTGCCTGTACACTTGTAACTTTCAAAGCGAGCTAACGTGGGTCAAATTTATTTATTTATTTTTTTTTATTTCTTTTTTGAAAAGCGCTTTGCATGCATTTAAACATGTCTGCCTGGACAGGCAATGAACTCAGCTTTGTGACTGATTGGTTAATTGATTTGTTGACCGGTTGGCCTTTTAGTGGCTTTTTTGATTAGTGGTGGTTTTCATCTTCTTCTTTTTTGACTGACTGTATTAATAGCAGCTTGATTTTATGATTGACAAGATTGATAGTCGATTGAATGTATATATCCATCGGTTTTATTGATAAAACTTTACGAAGTAGTTTTAATGAAAATTTACCAAAAAAAAATTCAAGTGCAAGACGGACCGTTTCAATATTTCAATTGGTTTTTATGAAATCCTTTTGTGCTATTTATGATTTCAAGCTATCGAATTAATCCATTCCATCGGTATGCGCATACATCAGACAAATCTTGCGCTAGCGCCAATTTATAGTCATTTTATTCGTTCCAGTCAGGGGAAAACATTGCACACATCGATGAATCGAGTTTATTGATGAAGGAAAGACATTTTTAAAAAGAAAGGATCAAAATTCACAATCATAGTCATTCACTCAATGGGTGGTCTCTTTAGATTCCCTACAAACGATTTTATTTTCTCAAGTCTAATAATTGCTTCCCGTGTTTAGAAGTACTTTCGCCAATCGTCTCCTCGAGCTTCCAAAGGTTGTAAAAAAAAAACCCAAACGTGACTATGCTCGAATTCCGGTAGCGAATAACTAGGCGAACACTCTTTGAAAGTTAGATTTCGTGTCTTTGGTGACATGTGGAAAGGGCAAATCTCCTCGACAGTTAGCTGACTGTTTCATAAATCGTCCTATTCGGGACAGTACACGTTGAAAATTTAACTCACCCTCTCCATATTTTGTTCATCGTAAGAGCATATCGCCCATTTGAAATGGCAAATGGAATGGAATTGAACACAATTGTTCGGAATAATAAGTTTTTATATGAAACACTCTTGGCCGGTGGCATTTGAACATTTGACATTCACTCTGTACTTCTAAGAAAATTGTACGAAATACGTACTAAAAATAATAGTGTTGTAATGACTTTAGCGATATTAGAGAGAGTATGCTCCCATCCCCGTCTGCTGTCATCTTAATAACATCAATTTTCCCACAACTTCAGAAACCGTGCAGTTCTAATAATTATTATCAGCTTGCGAACCAGAGATAGATAGAACAGATGTCCTCCTCTCCGGAAGCGGACAGTGAAAGAAACCTTTTTCGATATTTCGTAAGTGTTAAGAGACTAAAAGAATTTTCAATTCAATTCAATCTCAAAAGCTGCAGATAAGGCGTAGAGTAAATACGAGAAAACATTACGGACAGACGGACAGACAAGCGTAGATCGATTTAGAAAGTGATTTGAAATCGATCGGCGCAATAAAAAGTGGACCTTTTTCACGACCTTGTGGTTGTTGCATATACCCGCACGAACTTAATATACACCATTCGAGTGATGTAGGGCATAGAAATGTAAAAGTTAAATAATTTTAATAAATAAACATTTGTGAATTTATTTTAATTTCTAAAGCGCTCAAAATGTAATAGAAATTTATTTTTTTATTCCTTTTTTTTCTTTAACTTTTGTTCAGTTTATTCTAATGACATTTAATTGGAGCTTTAATGACATCCTCAAGAAAATTGAATAATACAATAACAATAAAAAAATGTTTTACATCTAATGGCAATTAATTATTTACTTCAATAATTACTGCGTAAGGATTAATTACGGTTTGCAAAAAGATTTAATTACAAATTTAATAAATGACTAAATAAATAATCGTTTTAAGACGAATCTTCGGTGATATCCATCATCCGAAGCACGTTATATAAAAATATTTAAAAATTACCTATATATACCTAGTAGGAGTTACCAATAGGAACAGCTTTAGTTACTTCGACACGTAGGCGTACATAGGAGTACAGTAGTACAGTCCGGTAACATCGGTCCTTATAAGACGGGTTCTTATAACACAAGGGCAACGTTGTGAGCGTATTCGTATAACATGCTAAAAGAGACTGCGATAACGTAGCAAAAGAAAGAGACAGATGATGTCATTTTATTAGGTTTTACCTAAAAATTACCTATATATACCTAGTATGAGTTACCAATAGGAATAGCTTTAGTTACTTCGACATGTAGGCGTGCATAGGAGTACAGTAGGCTGCCCGGTAACATCGGTCCTTATAAGACGGGTTCTCAAGGGCACAGTTGTGAGCGTATTCGTATAACACGCTAAAAGAGACTGCGACAACGTGGCAAAAGAAATAGACAGATGATGTCATTTTATTAGGTTTTACCTAAAAATTACCTATATATACCTAGTATGAGTTATCAATAGGAATAGCTTTAGTTACTTCGACATGTACGGGTACATAGGAGTACAGTAGTACAGTCCGGTAACATCGGTCCTTATAAGACGGGTTCATACAACACACAAGGGCACAGTTATGACTGTATTCGTCTAAGACGTTAAAAAAGACTCTTATAACGCGGCAAAAGGAAAAGACAGACGATGCCATTTAATTAGGTTTTGTCGTTACTTTGTAATAATAATGTAACGATTAAATTAAAAAAACTATATTTAGAATTTTTTATATATATCTTGTGAGAAAAAAAGAAAATGTTTATTATCTAACGACTACAAAAAAATGTATTTGTGTAATCTAAGGGACTTGTACAACGCGAATTTATGGAACACGGAATATGCCCGTCATGTTTTGTGGCGGTCTACTGAAAATGCCTCTTAGATTGTGCGATAGCGACCGCATTCTGTCGATTGGAAGCATATTTGCGGTGAATTTTTATGTGGCTCTGACAAATACTTGTTTTAATAAATAAATTAAAGAAATAAAATCTGTTGTAGGTTGATCGCACATTATTAGTAATGAAGGTTCAAAATTTCTGAATCCTAGCAGTAGTGACTTTGAAAATAAATAAATTGAAATCATTTTTAAACTGTGTCCAAGTTTTAACTTTCACTTAGAATGTTTACGAAGAGGATGGATTCACGAATGGGGTGACGGTAGACGGTAGACGTGGAATATTACGCTAATCAAATGTATGCGCACGCATTAAGGTAGGACCACTTGAATATATCTAATAATTACGAAAGGAGCAACGAACAAAACTATTCCGGCTCATCTACTTTGACTGCGTCATGATCGCAAGCAAAAAAAAAAAAAAAAAAAAAAAAAAAATATTTCATTTACTATTCGCAAAAGGAAAAAAAAAAAGTGCTTTTATTAAATTAACCATAAACGTTATTCGACCACATAATCACATTCACGGCGTGCGTTAAAATTTTCATATAAAGATTCTTTCAATAAAATGCAAAATGTGTTTATTAAAATTTCATGATTTGCGGTTTCAAAGCGATTTTCTAAAGTTTATTGTATTAATTATTATTAATAAATTTTTAATTAATGTCACGACATCCACACGTACACATATATATTGAAATATTGAAATTATTTTTAATATGTAGAACATAAGCCGCAAATGCTTCAGGTTAAAGCCATACGCTAAGCTAATCTAAATTGTACGTGCGTCGAGCAAGAGGAGGTGAAATGTTTATTCTGTGTTTGGATGGTAATGAAAAGATTGATAGGACGTGTTATGTTAACAGCTGGACAGGTCATGTATTGATTAGAGATCATGCTGCAACGTCAAACAGATGAAAGGGAATAGAATTTCAAAGTTTTTTTCGTAAAAAAAAATCTTGTACTCATTCGCACTTAACTCTTACGCGTCTCTTGACTCGCATAAAAAATTCCTTTCACATGCTGACGACAACAACTGTGAAGTACAACAAAACAAAACATTTCATTTTTTATTTTTTTTTTTTTATTTTCGATACACAAACATATTCCTGCATTGCAGCATAGACTGCATGGGTTTTCGCACGTTCTCTCCTCGTATATCCTCTTTGAGATTTTTTTTTTTATTCGAATTTATTTTTAACTTTCCAGTTGCAACCAAAGGGAAAAAAATACTGAAATCAGACAACAAAACAAACCTCTATGTAAGGTAAGGTAAGCCATCTAGCCTCGTTGTTAGTGTTTTTCTTTTTCTTTTTTAATTAGCAGCATTTATCTCGCAAGTCTCGTCGCAAGTCTACGTTGTTTAAAATGAGTTAATCATGAATACCGTAAGAACGTACGTTAATAGTTGAAGTGAAGGACATCGCTTAAAATACACTTTCCGGGCAACTACACACACACTTGTATACACATTTTAAAGCATGCATAGCAAGCCGTCCGAATTTGTCCGCAGAACAACATGACACTGGCAATGCAATCTTAGGCGAAAAGCTAAACGCATCTAAAACGCAGCATTTATAAATTTTACTTCATTTTTATCATTTTCAGATTTATCCCAGTCATCCCATGTCCTCCTTTTTCGGATGCTTACAAAAATTAAGTACACGAATAAGTGAAACTAGTCAAATTTATGCCTGAAACGACCGAATTTTTCGTGATGAGGCGCCCAACGCTGTTCGACTTCTTCCTTTACAGTGTCTTCGAAAAGGAAAATCATTCTTAAAGCAGAAACCGGACTATACTCAGCGCACGTCGATGAGCTGAATAAATGAGTGGGTGGTCAGGTACGAGAAATGTATAAGTTATCTTGGTTATTCCCAGCATGTGCCTTTGGAATAACGTGAACTATTATACACACATTTTCGTATACGTATATTTTCGTGCATTTACCGTAGATTTACCGGACGAGCACTTTTAATGAAAACGGCTTACACGATGCCTGGGTTTTGCAAACCAACCACGACACTACGAGCTGCGAGTTGTGATTCAACGTCGTAGACTTGGTACGTAGGGCCGATCGGCCGTATAGAGAGGGAAGAGGCTCAACTGCTGGAGAGGTTTGTTGCTAAGGTACGCGAGGAATTATGTACGAAAAGGCTTCAAAAATTTGAAATTTAATATCTTGAAGTAGCGAAAACGAACGTGACGCAGTGATTCATCAAAAGAATATGCACGTTCTGCCCTACGACGAGTAGTACTGAACTATGACGTCACGTTTTGAAAATAACTTCAAGTGTTTAAACGATTCCATATGCACTTCAATTATTTATTTCGTTTGGGAAGCACTTTGTCGCTATTTTGCAAACCTTTTGCAAAATTTTCTATGGAAGACTTTTTGTGCTCCCGCCATACACCGCATAAAATAAAATTTTCTCTGATATGTTGTGAAAAGTTATTTGCGCCAGCTATTTATGAAGAGTTTGGATTCATCTGTACATTAAGCTCTTTACTTATTTGCGAGATTTTATATAATTTGCGATCTTATGGCAGAATCAAGAAATATTCACTCAAAGATCCATAGATAACAGAATTTACGCAATACTACTTACCGATCTCTCAAATTCATTCACGATTACTGTGTGAAAACTATGTGTATTTAGTTGTAAACTTTTCTTCTGCTTATAGCCGGCAGGATGTTATTTCAAAGCACTAGGACGCTATAGTGCAAGCAGAGCAATACTGCTTCGTACATAGCCGGTAAAGAAAGGAATTCCTATATAAGTATGTTTTTTTAATAAGTTAAGAAAAGTTCGGAAACTGTTTTTCAATCAATTTTCAATTTCTGCTTAATTTCTTAGAATGAACGATAGTGAATACAGGTGTCCTCCGCTTAACACGGTTAATTCATACCTTGCTATGTGGAAACGGTGTTATGTGAAACTTTTTTACTTAAACTAAAATATCACATAGAATAACATAAGTTAAAGACCACCTTATAAGCTAAGGCAATATGTACCGTATTGTGTCGAATGGAAGTCTTAAGGAGTGAACTTTAATAATGAGAGCTTAAATTTCATTCGAAGGAAAAAGTCAGTGACCTTCAAATCTATTTTCCTCCTGAAACTTGGGTAAAGTTTCTCTTATCAACGATAAAATGAAAATGAAAGCAAAAATCAATTGAAAAAACACATACGATTTTTAAGGAGGGACGCCTGCATATAGATGCGAATACATGTATGCATTGTGCCATGGATCGAAAATTCGTATCCGGATCACGAAGTCAACATAGTTTTATACTTCAATAGTAGACATAATAGTGATATCCGTTGGCAGTATAACACTAAACTAAACTAAAAGTGGAAATTTTCATAATATTCACGAGCAATTTATATTTTTTTTGGAAGGTATAACACGGTATCTTTTTTTTAAAAAATAGAGTCCCTTCTCCCTCTTCTCTCTCACTTGAAATAAGTTTCGTTCACAAAAAAGATAAACTTTCTTTTTAAATGTATTTATCATTCCAAGCCTATATAGTCGCCTTCAAAGTAATTCTCAAACTCAATTAGTATCGCTTGTTAACGGTTTGATTTGGCAGAAGGAGTTCATAGTGCCCAACACCACGATAATCGAAGAAATCTGTTAACATCACTTTGAATTTTGAGCGACTTCGGCGCGGTTTTTCCGGCCTTGGCTCACGATAATCGCTCTCGATTGATCGATGGTTTTTCCGCTCGTACGCGCAGATTCAAGTCACATCTCATTTCAATTCGAAAATACTTTTCGTGAAAGAGAGAAATTGTACCATAGATAGGCGAGGAAAATCCTGATAACTTTCCTTTTCTTCTTAGGTTAAATTTAAGAGCGATTTTATCGCCAGAATTTTGTATCCCCTACACACCGTCCGAAATATCAAAATTAAAGTTTTTGAGAAATTCAAAAGTTTTAATGCCCTTCAATGTTTAAGTTAATTGTTTCTTTGGTTTGGAAGACGAGCTTTCTCTCCACTTCTGCACTGAATGAAGGTGTAGGCAAAAGAGGACTGACTAATCGCCCACATTGCCTTAGAGTGCAATAAACACACCGAGCCTACAAATCGATGGATGTAATGGAAAATTTGCATAAATGGAATTTCAGCTGTCTGTCGCTTTAATAGATTTAACGCTCAGCGACTGTCTGTTATCTGGTGGCAAATGACAAAAGCATGTTCCAGAATGTTTCCAGGGAAAAGGTTTTCGATCAAATGATCTGAAGAGAATCTTGGCAAATTGTTTTATAAAAAGGAGACCAAAATGTTGGAAAAACGTTCCATTCTTCGCTATATCTTTATCAGTCAAACAGGCAACCAATCCTTTTAAAAATGTTTGGAGAAAGTGCTGAGTGAGTGAGTTGAGTTAAAAGTCTCGCTTGATATCTTCATTATATAATTTTTTTAAATCATTGACAGATTTTTCATTCCAATCGTTTGCAGATTTCTTTTTTTTCTTTATTTTTCTTTTTTAATTTTATAAAGTAAAACTCAACAGGATTCTCTCCCGTAATGTTTCCATCACTTATTAAGGCGTAAATGCTTTAAGTATACTATTTTATGTATGCTTTCAAGTTGTTAAATGAAAGAGGAAAATGAGGAGGAGGAGGAGGAGGAGGAGAAGGAGAACAAAAGAGCACACATAGTTAGGAAGATAGAGAGAATGAGAGATAAAAGCTTAGTATCCTTTAGTTATTTTTTTCGCAGGTTAAATTTCATGAAAATTTGATAAGTTTTTAAAGTCATAATCCTTAGAGTTGATTTACTTAGTAATACATTTTAATTATTCAATAACACTTTCCCAGACAATAGAGGATATCTTCGAGCCGTTTGTTGTTCTTGTGTTGTTGCAACTTAATTTCTTCTATTTTTAATATTTTTTTTCATCAGTTTATTTGCCAGATGGGTCTTTGAACTTTTTGTTTGAATTCCATCCTCAACTTGGTCGCTGCTGCAGAAAGCAGCCTAAACACTTACACGTGTGCGAATATGCGTGCACGGTTTTTTTTTTTTTTTTTTTTTTCTCCTCTTTCTAGTTTTAAAAGCCATTCATTTTCTTGATGATTTTTTGAAGCGGATATTAAAAAGCAAACCTTTTAAAGTACTTTTTATTTTTCTTTAACTAAGGTTGAACAATACATACAAACATACATATATATATATATACATATTTTATGCATATATATATATATTAGTGAGAGAAACGCAGAGAAATTCAAGAAGATTCCTTTTGCTGGAATAGTAAAATATTTGCTTAGTGTGGAAGAAAAAAACGGGTCAGGCAAGCATTGAAAAAAATTGTTGGAAAACTGCGGCTTGTGTTGTTTTCTTTCTTTTTTTTTCTTGTTTTTTTTTTTGTAAACTTGTTCTCTGGCTTGTTTAAACGCAGTAAAGCAAAATAAAAGCTGGGAAAAACAAAATTCATATGCTTGCACACAATAAAAACTAAAAGCAGAAATGCGGTAAATTGATGTACAAGTAGTGGCAGAGCTGATGTAAAAGAAAACTATTTAAGAAAAAAAAATTTTTTCTTTAAAATCTTAAAAAATTTTTTTTAAATCCGATCAATGAAAATTTTACTTTAATTTTAGTAAAGAATTTGTATCAATTTACATGTTTTCACGATATTTCCAGATCAAGATCTGAAAAGCGTATTTTTCGCTATTGAACTTTTGTCGTACACTTGTTGTAGTATACTTTTTATCTGATTCTATTGATCCAGTGTAGAGTGCGCTTCTTTTTTTTTTACAAGACGCCATAATTGAATTTGTCCAACAGAGGATACCAGCGGCGTGGCGCACATGATAAAGAGGCAACCAGCAAACCTAAATGATGTGGAAGATGAAGTACTACGGTTATGTCAAAAGTTTTACCAAGTCGGAAACTTGAACTATTGGTACGAAGATGCGAAGATACAGCAAGCGTAATGGTGTGAGAAAAACCCTAAGAGAACCTTTTCAGAACTCTTTCAGAAAATCATTTCTTTCTATTGCTGCCTTATTATTAGTGCGTTTAGATATTTTGAACTTTCTAGAATATGGAGGAAAACTTGTTGCATGAAGGAAAGTTTTCGTTTAAGATTTCGAGGTCTTCTCCAAACGCACCAACGAAATTATATTAGCAGGTGTCCTTCGACGCTTTATATTTACTTAAAAGCATTTTTAAACAAAAATACATTAGCATAAGTTTAACGACACGACCGTTTTATTGGTTGTAAAGGTAAGAGCATTTAAAAAGAATTCTGTGCTTCTGCCGGGCATTACAAAGCTTTGATGGAGTTTGATTGATGTTAATTGATGTTAGTATGGATTTGACCAGGGAATTATAAACTGTTGTGTCGTTTTTACTGTCATTCAAGCATCGTCAAAGAAAGAGAATGAAAACAACAATTTGAAAATGGAAGGCTAGCTTTGTGAATCTTGGTTAGCAACCTAATGGTAAAAATTAATAAACAAACTTTTATAACAAAAAAAGATGTCTAGGAACATGATGTTCCACCAGCATAATACCATATATCTTACAGTATATACACATATATAATATACATATGTTATAATATCATATATGATATTATATGTTCAACCATTTTAAAGAGCAGTAAGGAAAGAATTCAGAGTCCGTCATTGCTTCCTTTGGTCAAAAATGCAAATCTGTTGTTCAAACATTCGCTAAATACATAAACACCAATATTTTTCTGCCTATACATGTAGGTTGAGCGCTATTTCTTCGACTCGATTATACACCAGCTTTACTACTTACCGCATCCATGCCAATCTAATTCAATATGCCGCGCGAGAATGACTCCGCTTCTTTATTTCTTTATTTACAAGATATTCAGCTAGAGTTTAAGAGTTTTAGGAGTAAAGACTTCACCTAATTAAGAAGGGATCTCAAACTGCGAAATGGAATAAACAAAAGGAAAAATCGCTATCCTTGTCTATGTGGCGCCACCACTCTAGTGAAGTATGTCGACTAAAAGAGAGCCAGAGTAAGTTGACAGAGGGCATCTCGTGTTACAACATGTTAAAATATGAAGTCGGCAGGACATGGGTCTTAGATAGAACCCTTTTCACGGTACTAACCGGATCTGGTAAAGAGATTAGGTTACGAATCGCACTTAAATTTTTACAGAGGACTGTAATTGGATTAAAAGTTCATGGTTGAACGCGTATTGCCTAAGTTCTATAAAAAGCGGATTGATTGTCGGACGGACAGACACACTAAAGTTAACCTCATTTAATGAATGAGGTTGCCATTTATGTTGTTGCCATAGTTTAATATTTTGCAAAAATAAATTTTTCTTTTTATTACTTCACCTTCGTAACTTCTTCAAATATTATTACGCTATCAAGTTTCTTCATCAAAAAATAGAAGAAGAACCAAAAAACTAAACTGATTTTTTAGATTGTGAAAGGGCTGATCCCTCTTATATCGGTTATATTTTTTAAAAAGCAACGTTTGCTCAGATTTTTCAGCTTAAAAGATGGGTTTCTCGAACAGTTGCGAAAAGTTATATCGTCAATTAATTCCTGGTCAAGGGGTCAAGTAAGTAGATGGTAAAATAAAAAAGAAAAGAGAGAATAGTAAGAATAATAAGTAGAGCGATGTTAAAATATTGCGTTGGATAACCTTTCAATTTTCAATTGCAAGATATGCTAATAAAAGTTTGAAGTATGAGTTCCCGTTTTTATGTTTTCCTAACTCCGAGATTTGCAGAGTTATTTAGCTAACGAAAGTTTTAGTATCAATTTTGCTGCAGTTCGCGTGACCATTAAGTCAATACAGATAATCTAGATAATCGTTTACGCAACCGCTTACGAAAGTTTGTTCCGTTGGTCCTTATCATATTCATTTACAAACTAATATATATAAATAAGTATAAATAGAAGTAAACAAATATCAAAAAGTTGTTTCTTTCCAAGGATGCCTGCATTCTTCTCATTACAAATATTTTTTAAATACAATTTCCTTTTATAAGTTTTTCCATTTCTTGCTAACATTTTTCTCAACAACATTTTGAGAGAAAGTTGTTAATAATTCTAAAGGATCCGTCTATCGTTTTAATGCAAAAATTCCCAATTTAACTCAATCAACGAACATCGTCAAATCGCTTTGGAATGTTTTAAATTTCCTTATTCCATTTTGATTGCACATAAGGCACTCTTATCAACAAGAAACAAAGAGGATAAAAAGTTAGTAACTTTGCTTGATAAAGTGTTCAGGCTGGAAGCAAACCAATGACTCGTTCCTTTGATTGCTGCAAACAACGTTAGTCGTTTTATTTTGGTCGTTAAAACAATTCTATACTTTTTTTGCTCGAAAATTTAACTTGTCTGTCTTTCTGTCTGGTGCACAGGGATATTGTTTTCAATGCATTTGAAGTGGATTCATATGACAACTTGATTACAAGCATCCTTTACCTTTTCTCTTTTTTTTTTTTGGATATACAAGTGAAAGGTTTAAAAGGAAAAATAATGATTAAAAAAAAAAACCCTTTTAAGCTTAGAGAGTTATATAAAAGAGATTAACAAGAGTAGATATATTAAAAAGATCGTAAAATCGCTCGGCCTTGAATTACAGTGAGTGTCATTAATATAAGATTTTCGTAAACGCTTGTTAAACCTAGTTTAGGATTTTTTTCATATAAGGAAGGATACGACGATAAAAACCACATATTATTATAAATTAATATTCGGTGGGGTAAGTTCCTTGCTTAATAACGTCTGACATATTTTTTATAATTTTTCTTGTGCGCGAAACAAGAATCTTACTCCATTCTTCTTGTAGGCTATTTTTCACATTTTGAACGGGAGAGATTTAGTGTTTTTTCGTACACGTCAGTCTAACTCATCCCACATATTTTTAATGGGGTTCATGCCTCCAACTGATTTGTGGAAGAGTGTGAAGCACTTTCGAGCAGTTAAGTAGGAGACATTCTTAAATTAAGGGGGACGTATTGCTTGAGCTCGTCATCTTGACAGAATTCAAATGTTTCCAAAATACCAAATTTATCCGCCCTTTCCCTTAATCACCTTAAAAAAACCCCTCTCTGTCTACAATGCCATCCACAAAAACCAATTTTTCGACTCCATTGGCCCAATGCATACCAAACTGTAATATGACCATTGCAATGCTCGCGGGGTACACGAAACTAATAGGAAGCTAAGTACGTTCCAACTTTGGGTAGAAATCAAATAACCACCAACAGTTAGTTCCGAGAGAGAAGAGTTGCCAAGAAGCAAACCATTTTCAGAAGGAGGCAAAGAGACAAGCGGGTCTCAAAACAAATTTCTAAAGGCAAACAGTAAGAATTGCTTTTGACCTAATTCAATTGAATCTACATAACACCCATAGGAGGGAGACCACATAACCCAGACCCACTCAAGTATTGTTCTAACTAAGGACATGCATAGATTTTGTGTAATGTAAGGACCCTTCAGCTCTTTGGACCACCGTTGAGCGTCGACTAGCGCCGACCTTTAGCTTACCTTAACGAAAGCTCAGTGTACTTTGGTCGAACAGACCACATAACCATGTCTTCGGCCAATAGGTATAATGAATTAAGAATTTCCCATAATGTGGATTTGCGTAGGTGTTATTAATTTCCTTCTTTGCATAGAATGTTGTAACTAAACTACATACGGCAGATGTAATATTACGACCTGTTATGACGTTATGTGTTTATTGTCATATGCATGTTATTGCAAGTAAGGTAAACAGATCAAAATTTTAAATTACATCATTTAATGAAATAGTGCAACTTTTTATGTTGCTTTTGTTTTATAATTCAAAAAAAAAAAACCATTTCAAAAAACACGTTACGCAAACATCTATATTCCCACGAATGTTTCTCGTCAGTGAAAAATATGTTCATGAAAAATTTTCAAATTTCACATGTTAGGGTCAACTTTTCATAATGAAAACATTACCAAAGTACCTGTACTCCCGCGCACTTTGTTATTAGTTAGCATACGTGCAGGAGGTGTTGTGCATCTTTCCTTACTGATGCCGAGATTATTTTCAAATGTATACACAAAAGAGAAAATTTATTTAGATTAAAACGAATCATTGGGTACCTCCCATCTGCAAGGTTGCACATTGAAATGCTTTAAAATGCCGAATTCGCCTTCAAATCAATCCGTGTTATAGAGAAATTGCATTCTCTGCATATTTCGCGAACATTCCATTTAGAACTAGTGGAACTAAGGTTAAATCTCACATGGGTTTTCATGTTTAATTGCAATCTGCTTCGATTTCAGTTTAGATACTGAAATATGATAAGAAAGCCTGTGGACGAAGCGATATCTCAATTTTGTGGGCGGTTTGATTTCATGTTTAACTTTTTGTAAGCCAATCCAAGCCAAGGGAAAGGCATAAAGTAGAGAGAATAAAAACGGGGGGGTTTATAGACAAGAAGAGAAGCTATGTGTTATGTTAATGAACGATAGACAGGTCGATGAATATTCAGGCACGAAGGCAGGGAGGAAAAACGATCGTTAATTGGGGCGGATGTACGTCGTGCCAAGCAAAGAAAACTATGTAAATTATTTTTATTAAGATTTAATGCCGCATCAAATACCCAATAAATAGACGAGCCCATTATAAGGGTTAACTTGAATAGCCCTTTAATATCTATTCCGATTTTTGTGCATTGCACAATTACAGGTGTTTCCGTCAAATTGCAACTCTGGATTTCTTTTACAGCTGACACTCTTCTCATTATTATGGGTTTGCGGCTTTTTTTTAATTTTTCACTTATTTTGAGAACTTTAACAACAGACAGACAGACAAACATCTGATGAGATCAGAATCTCATGTTTATTTGCGTACTTAGTCAGTAAATTTCTGCGACTCACTAGTGAAATTAGCATACTTTGTTTGTTGCACATACTAGTACAGTTGTGCGGGGAGATAGTTTGTTGATAGTTGTTGCTCTCCCGTGTTATTTTTTAAACAATGAAAACAATTGCTTATCTATACATATAAATATGTACATATATTTATTATTAAAGAAACAAAAAAAAAAAAAACAAGAAAAAGGAAAACATGATATGAATACTTTTTATTACTGGTTTTAATTAAAGTCACTTTAATAAATTACACAAAACATTTGGGGTAGGGGACATGTGTACATATGGGTGGTTACAAATGAAACCTTAATGTGTAATTTTTAAAGAAAGCAAAACTATTCAAAATTTATAGATAAATGCACGCCCGAAACAATGTGTAAGCGAAGAGTATGAATAACAAAACAATAGAGTTTGCATTCATTCGTTACTCCTACCAGTTAAAGAAAAGCTTATCAATAACACGGTGAGAAACTCGAATGCATGTTTTTCATTTTATTATCGCAAAGTATACAGGGTATGCAATAACGCAGAAAGAAAACGTAACATAAATAGTCCATCATGAAAATGAAATAAATGAAAAGGAACTATTTTCGTATGCCTGCGTATTTACGTAACGCATGTGTATGAACATAAGCCGTACACATTTCTCTAACGAAAGAAAACAAAAGTAAAACAATCGCTTCAGTTCGCAGCGAACAATAATAAAAGCAGCAAAAAAAAAAAAAAAGAGTTCGTTTAAGGCGAGTACTAGGTTTTTTCTTCAATGAGAAAACACAGCGGAAGCAAACCTCTCCGACCGCCCGTTGAAAAAGGGTACAATTGGCAGATAACAGTGGAAGTATTAGAGGTATTAGCTCTTAGAGGCAAAACGACATAAGAAACCGCAAAAAACAATAGCAAGGAGCCTTGTGTTGCGAATACAAAAAAAAAGAAAGAAGAAAAAATCTCCATAGAAAAGCTCTGAAACGCTTTTATATGCCTTAAGAGTGGAAAAAGGAAAACTAGTCCAAAAAAGGGCAAAGGAAGCTGCAAAATATCAAACAAGTCAAACACTCCCTCCCTCTCTTTTGCTAACATTTTAATACCTAGCCTTAGTCCAATAAATACTTTAAAACTGCAGTAGTCTCAGTCCCTCTTTATGTTAATACCTTTTTAAAAAACCTTTAGCACAATATTTCCCACTATTAATATCGTAGAGTAAACAAAACATCGCTTTGAAATGCTTCAGACCCTTTCCAAGTGCATTTAAAACTAAAAGGAAAATAAGGAAAATTTACCTAAAAATTTTGTTTTAGAAAAGAGTTTCGATACCATTCGCATTTATGGACAAACTCTTGGCTAATGCTGGAAAATATCGCTGCGAACACGAAAACTCCATAGTATACACAGCGCTTGAGTGTTTAACATAAGCATAATTCATTCCGTCCTGCACCGCCCGTTTAGTTTATTTGGATATTTGTAGGGCCAAGCCAAGAAAGATCAGAATCATTTTCTGAATCGATTTAAGTTTATCGGTCTCCATCCGTATGAGTGTCTCTCCGTCTGTTTACTCCATGTCTTCTTACTATGTCTTGTCGTAAGTTCTAAGCTGTTTTAATGAAATTTAGCAAACTGATCTGCTTTGGTCCAAGGGCGAATCCTACTACAAATGGAGCCCTTTTGCGGTCATTTCCCATGTAACGCCTTATTACGAAAAATCATTATAGAAAAACGAAATGCAATTATTTGTATTCGTCGGGTCAAGAAAATGACCCACAAGAGTCATGGGTTAAAAAATTCCGATCTCATATGACAACAAAGTCTTATACGTATTATATATCATAGTGAAAATTGAATCTACTGAAAAAGAAGCCCTTGAGTGGAAACACAATTTAATTGTTAATATTTTATGAGGCAAAAGAAATAAAAACAATAATAACATTATCGACAAAGCATAATTAATTTGCTAAAGTTGGACAACGTCAAACAAGAAATAAAATTGATTTTATTGTGCCACGAAAAAAAGATGAGGAATTGTATTAAGTGGTCTGGTAGGATAGTTAATGGCAGGCCTTGCCTGACTGTAATGCTTTTACTTGTTTTTTTCATTTGTTACTGATGCCGTATGTTCTCTATAGTTTATTATGTTAACTAAGTTTGCAAGCGATATGATATGCTATATATATATATATATATATATATATATATATATATATATATATATATGCATGTATATATATGAAAGTTAATGTTATCAACAGCAAATCCAACATCTGCCAAAAGCAATCGTAACCAGACAGCATTATTTATTTATGCTAATTTACGTAAGTTGTTGTTTATAACAATTTTATCACAGCAAAGAAATAATAAACATTTTGTGGGAAAGAAAATGAAAAAAAGGCAGTGAAAGAAGAAGAATTATAAATTTTCCTTAGTTTTTCAATACACGCAAGTTGTCTTTGTTCCTTCTCAGACTAAAGCATAAAAAGAAGAGTTACGAAACCGGGGGAAAAAGAAAATGCAGAATATTTTCTCACCACAAAGGCGACATGCTAAAGTCTTGTATGTCGAAAAGTTGAAATTCAACGCAGTTTTCATCTCCTCTTAATTGTGTTATTCTCGTAAATGTGTAATCTGTGGCTGCTTACCGTGAGAGTTTATCTGAGTTTAAGTCGTCAGGGATCAGTTGTTTTACATGTTTGCTGGAAAGTAATTTTGCTTATCTTTCTCTTTGTCGTCCAATGCACATGTCTCTATATGATAACAATTGGGTAATATGTGACACTTACACTTTTAATATTCTTCTGTTTACACCCGCCACCGAAGGATGGGAGTATTTGTTTTTTTGTTTCTTTTTATAACGCAAGTATCACTCAAAAAGAAGCTACAGAGCTCCATTCTTGATCAGTGTGAACTTCTGTATTGATTAAGCCGTGTCTGTCCGCCTGTGCGTCTATGTGATGTTTGTTGGTGGCACTCTTCTGGTCGAAAAAATGAAGATGTCGACTTTAAATTTCGTAGACACTTGCACGCTGGTTTGTATTGAAAATGGGCCAAATTGGTCAGTGCAGGAGGAAGAGCCCGCAGTAGAGCATAAACTGAACGTAACTCCGTTTTTCTTAACTATTTAGAAACGTCAGCACACTAATCCTATCAAACCCGTGCTGATCTTATCGGAACTTACGAAAAGTCGTCCAAGAAAGTATCGCTGATTAATGCGTAGCAAATGTTTGCGTTATTTAATTAAATTATTACACGTTATCTGTACGAATAAAAGGCAGTCACTGATAATAACACAAGAGACAAAAATAATTATTGCGATATGACTTTTTAGAACTTTTAAGACTAATTAATTTAATTAAATAAATTTTTTAGACTAATTAATTTAATTAAATATCAAATTTAATGAAATAAAGTAATTTAAAAATAAAAGGTTTAACTTAAAGCGAGATGAAAGGTGGGAGAGCAATGTCGTTCCAATTAGTTTTATGTGCGGTGACCGTGATCCAAAATGTGTTTGCCGCCTTTGCTTTTTTTCTCAATATTTTGTTTTGTATTTTTTAGTTTATTATAATTTACGCTCTAAACGCCAAATTTGCTTATCTGATATCCATGTTGATGAAACTGTCAAGAAGAAAATTATTCCCTTTACTGTACCTATTTGGCATATGCTAAAAAACCCTGTTATTTCACACCTACATGAAAGCGAATGATTAAGAGAAGGGTATTTCGCCTCTCGGTGGGAGGTCCGCCATGCTTAATGTACCTAACATGTCATATTATACTCTGCAAGGACATTGCTTTTACTTGTTAAGATAGAGATAAGGCTCATCGCCTTGTGACGGGGTTGAGCCTTTCATTACACACAAAAAATTAACTGTACCGACTTGTATCTGCTTGGAAACCAAAGGAATGTGGAAGACGGAACACCAACACCGGTACACCAATCGAAACATCGATTGATAGTTTTCACTCGGACATACCACGCTGTGCCCACTATTCCTCTATATGCAGCAAAAGTAACTGCACTGCATTCCTGTATCCTCGAAACTAACGGTATGGGCATTATTTCAGCTGGACTGACTGGGTGTATGGAAGTGACCGAGTTTAAGAATCTGCATGCTCCCTCGAAAGCCAATTAAGCAAGAGCTTACGAAATAATTTTGCATTCCATTTGCATAATAATTTTCTCTTTTATGTACAAACTTCTGCGTGCGTCAAGTTTCTCTACATCTATCTCGCTTGCGATTCTTCCAATACAATAAATTATATATGGCATAATGGATTGAAAATCTTCTGTTCAGATGAATTCAAAATTCACTAATTACTTACTTCATTACTAAATGAATGAATGAAACGATTATTTTCGATTGTATTCTTGCGTTCATTGCATAATTTACGTTGAATATGTTTTACATATTGTATGCTTCACTTTCTAAGGACACAATAGCTTTTGCACAGAGAGCAGCATATTTATTTATTTTCCTTCTCATGCTACTCTATAAATTTTAATGGAAAATGCTTGTTTCTATATAGCTTGCAACGCTTATAATGCTGTCAGTTATTTCGAAAGTAAATTTTGTTTATACAGTAACAAGAGTAACAAGTAAGCGAAAATAGTCTATAGAGTCTAAGACGACTATTACTGACTTTCAGGCTGAGATACGGCTTAAATTAATTATTGGGCTTTGGACCTACAAAGCACAGTTTGTATAATGTGGCTCTTAAGGTCTTTTAAGAAGCTCTTCATTTGATCAAATGCGACTTGCGAAGACATTAACATTGGTCTCTGTGTACCTTTAAGAGAATTCACTTTGTATTCAGTTTTTACACATAGGCAATGGCGCCTTTAAAAAAAAAAAAGGGGAAGCAAGATACTCACTCTTCAACGGGGACAGGTACGAAAACATCTTAACCTCAATTTTTCCAGGATATAAAGTAAAGGGGGGAGTATTGGACTAAAAAACTTTTGTCCAAAAACCACCATATTAGTCCAATACGCCTTTCTTTGCTTCATATCCTGGAAAAATTGTTGACAAAGAACCACCATATTAGTCCATTATTCCCCCCTTCGCTTTATAATCTGGAAAGTTTTGAACTAATATGGTGGTAGGCTGGGAGTATTGGACTAATATGGTGGTTTCTGGACAACAATTATTGCCGAATCTAATTATATGTCATTCTCTATTAAAACTAATAATATTCGTACAGGATTGTTATTATTTGGTTAATACGTACGACATTTCCGCAAAGCCTTAAAGCATTGCATGCTGGTCATAAGTTAAAAATTCATATTTCCATATATATATATATATATATATGTAAAGTCGTTTTATTATCGTTTTCATTATGCTTACACACTTAAAAAGCTGAAATGCTATTCATTTATTTCTTTCCCATTCTGCCTCTTGCTCAGTCCCTAATGCCATAAAATTTTATTATTCATTACAGTTTGTTATTTACAACGATTTTCAGGAGCATAAAATCATATGTAATTAATGAACGATTTATTATTACAAAATTATGGAAAAATTGAAATTAAATTTTTGGACAACATTTTTGCAGCTATTTACCAGCATTCACATACACATATATACATATACACATACATACGTACATACATGCGTCCATGCGTACATTTATTTTCAAAGACTTCCATCGATGAAACGTTTATAACTTTCCTCGTTAACAGATCTATTTAACGGTCAATTTCATAAGCCCCCACACTGCGTACATATATCGATAGCATAGACATAGATATGCTTTAATGTACGAATTTATGTGCGGCTAGTGTTTGTGTATATTTTCCGCACGATTACTCAAAGTTTTTCATAGTAAAACTATTTCATTGCCGCTTTATCGGTATTATACGTTATTTACACCGCAAAGCTGCTGCTTATTGGTCATTTTGAAATGCAACCAATAATTCTATGCAATAACAATATTAAGTAAACTTTAGTTAGGTTTTCTTCCCTCTCTAGTTTTAGATGTGTAATATTAACTCTACATATATGTATATGCACAATGAAGTCGACCTAAATGTGCAAAGTAAGAAATTGGAGTAATTTCTAAGACAAAATATTTCAAAAATTTGCATAACTACCGCGAAGCAGTTAATTAGTCAATCACGAAATTATTACCTATCTATGTAGGCATAATGTCTATGATTACGTAAGGTAATCGTCGGAAAGGCTTAAAATTCCGAAGTAATCGATATGAGAGCTATCTGGTGCTGGCTTATAGTTCTCGATGTGAGGTAAACTCGTTCGCAATTTGAATATGCTACTCGTTAGCAATCTGGTGCTAGTTTATAGTTCTGGTTATGGATTAAATTCGTTCGCAACCCGAACAGGCTACTCATCAGCAATCTGCCGGTGCTGGTTTATAGTTCTGGTTATGGGTTAAACTGTTCGCAACCCGAATATGCTACTCGCCAGCAATCTGCCGGCGCTGGTTTATTGTTCTCAATATGGGGTAAACTCGTTCGCAAGTTGAATATGCTACTCGTCAGCAATCTGCCGGTGCTGGTTTATAGTTCTCGATATGGGTTAAACTCATTTGCAACTTGAATATGCTACTCGAGAGTAATTTTATGATTAGAAATTTTTTTCTTAGATACTTCGGCGACAACTATAAACTCTACTCTGTTCCTTACCCCGAGTCCGCAGTGCAAAACTATCAACTACATCACAATATCGATATCCATAAACTGGCCCCTGATCGCCCAAAGCGGTAATTTGCGTTTATAGTACTTCCCACGTACACAAAGCAATTCTTTTCGAGAATTCGCAACATATACTGCATGTTTTTTCGGAAATAAAATAACAAAATGCATTAAGAAAATCTTGTTCTTCTTTCATGTTTAAAGTATAATTAATCTTTGCGCACGTCATGCAAATCTCGATGAATGGCTTTCTTCAAATGTTGGCACCACATTTAACCTTAATGTACGTTAGCGATAAGTAACTTTGATAAATGTACGAGCGCAAGAAGAAAAAAAAAAAAAAGAAAAGGAATTACAAACAACTTATATCAAAATTGCGCTGAGTAATTATGCATAGACGCAGTTTTGATGTGAGAAGCATAGGTATGCCTTATAATTTCCTCATAGTAGTACACAGAGCGAACATTCAAATACGTCACTTTCTCAATGTTTGTTCATATGTCTTGAGTATCTGTCCCAATTTCAAGCCACAAGCTACGACCCTGAAATGAACACGAATGGAAAATTGTTAAGTGTTCATAATCACTAGAGTATTAACGTAATCGTGAAATGGCTTATAGTACTAATATGTGTATACATATATATGCGAAATTTATCTTTTATATGTATATATATATATGTATTAATATACTCGAGGATAGTTACTGTGGAAAAAAAAAACATTAAAACTGCAATTATTACAACTGAGGGAATTCTTTGGAAAAACATTACATACACACGTTATGCTAAAGTTCATTTTCTCTCCTGTCTTCAAGTTTGAGCGATACTATATGCAAAAAGAAACGGCACAAGTTCTAGAAAATGTTTTCATAATTTTTCAAGAACAATACACAAAAGAAAAGGCAAGAAAGACGAGAGGTATGTTGTAGCAGGCTATTAAAGAGATAGCGCGAAAGGTTTTTGTTGATTGTATCAAGTGGAGAGTAAAGCTTTTTTCTGAACTGAATCTTTGTTTGCATATAATTGTCTTTGGATTTAATCTAAAAACAAATAGTTTTCAATTTTCGACTTTCTGTCTGAATTTTCGCTAACTTAAACCTTTGCAGGAAAGCTAAATGGATTTTGTAAAATTGACTAATAAACTAACCGTAAGGCAAATTTATTTTGTGAGATCGCTGGCTCCTATCTGAGGACTAAATGAAAGCAGAGATTTCAAACTTATGTTATACGTCAGTACTTAACACTTGAACTTTAAAAATCTTTAAGTGATTTGTAAAATCTTTACTCTGCGATTAGTTTAATTAACCGCATAAAAGTGAATATCCGCAATCGTTCGTGTTTACACATCGTCAGCTCTTCCGCTTCTTTTAATTTTATTATTATTAGTTCTCTTATTCTCTTCTCCATAAGCGAGGACAGGCGCATATTGATGCAGTTGTTTCTCTTGCACCACAACACAACAACGAAAAGCAAAAAAATAAATTTACGATTTTATGAAGTATTTATTTGATTTTTACTCCCACCACTGTAAGATGGGGATATACTCACCTTGTTTATTCCCATAATGTATATAACATCCGAAAGAAATCTTCAGAGACGCTATAAAATATATATATATTCTTGATCAGCGTAAAATTCTGAATTGATTAAGCCAAGTCTGTCCGTCTGTGTGATGTATGTTTTCGGCACTCTCTTGGTTCCAAAAATGAAGATATCGATTTCAAATTTAGTATAAACATTAGAGGTTTCTGCACGCAGGTTGATATTGCAAATGAACCAAATCGGTCTAAGCAGAAGCACGCAATGGAGCGCAAACTGAATGCAACTCTGTTTCTTTAAAGAAAAATTTTTTGGATTTTTGCTTGTTACTCGGACATTATTAAAGTTAGAAAGCTTAAATTTGCCACATTCATTTTGCGAAACGCTCTACTTTTTAGTTCCAAAAATGGAAATATACGGCCATGCCCACAAAAAGTTATAAGTGATTAAATTTTGTTTTTTTCAGTTCTTTGAGGTTTTATGCTTATATACCATAAGGCAAAGGCAAGACCGAATGATTAAAACTATTTCGTACATTCCTCAACTGAAAATATGTTATCTGCCTAAAAATGGTTTCATTTTAAAATGAATACCGTAGACATTGCGATTAATTTTTTCTTAATAACACCAGCGATATGGGTATCAAATAAAAGAATTTGGAGAATAGAATGGGAAAAACATTGTGGTGGGTATACGAGATTCGACCACCGCCGAATATAGCTTTCTTATTTGTTTTGTTCAATCTCCTTAAGACTCCCGCGTATTTTTTAACCTCATATCGTTAATCGATCAAGAAACGCTTAATTTCAGCTTTCGATCTTAATTTTTCTGATTATAACGATTTCACAAAATTTATGGGTCAAAATGACCCATAACGGCAGAAATAGGTGCATGTCATTGATATCTCGAAAAGTAGACCACGAAATGAAAATTATTTAGCGATCTTTAAAAGTTATTTCACATAGGTTGAAGGTCCACCAACAAAATATTGGAATTTTGCATGTTTTGTAACGAATTTTTTTATGCTTAAATGTTTGGATAGTTCATGTTGACCCACGCGGCAGTTCTAGTGTTAAATATTTGAATGGTTTCAATAAAATTTTTAAAATTAAATTCTATTTGTCCGAAATACGTTCATTATATCGAAGATGTGTAAAAGAATATCTTGAGAACTTGATCGAAGATGTGTAAAAGAATATCTTGAGAACTTGACAATTTCAGTGTATTCACACTGTTAGGTGAAAAATTGCAGTACGTGGCGAATGTCCGTCAGAGTCCAAGTAAAAGTAAACATTCAAAAATTATCCTAATGAATTCATTAACAAAAAGTTTCACCGCAAAACCAATCTTTGGTTGGTTACATTGAGACAGGCAGGGAAGCCCAGTGGAATTCTGTGATCTTAACTAGCAATGTAATGTTGGTGAGAAAGTAATTGGTACGCAGTAAGGACTTTCTTTAACTTTTAAATAAAATTTATGGTATTTTTACAAGAAATAACACAAGTATGTCGTCCAAATGGTCAAAGGAGATAATGAGATTTGTTGTCAAATGAATATTTCAGTGCGGTTAAGGAACAATAGGAAAAGGATAAATGGCGTGCGTGCAATGTTTCCTCTCTATACACACTTCTTTTACCAGATATGCAAATAAATATAAACACAAACAATAAAATTGTGATTATTCCCAGAATTCTCACAAATGACTGAGAGTCACATCATGCTATGATTCTTTATGAAGAAAAAAAAAGTGATAAAATATCGCGTATATTCGTATGGCTGTTATTGAGCTATCTTTTATCGCTCATTTATTTGGTGAGACACTAACGTAGTTTAGCACAGTTCGTCGCAAAGAATTGGAAAAAATTCTGTTCTCAAATTGTAGCACTGTATGAAGTGATGGGAATCGAAATGATTGTCTGTAGTATGAATAAGAATTTTAGAAAAATATGTTAACATTCTGTGTGAATACTTGCGTTGAAGCTTTTTATGAAAATGATAGAAGATTTTAAACAAGCAACAGCGCAGCACTACACCGTACGTAATGTAAACAGATTTACACTAATTTTTTGCTTGTGTTCGGAAAACTTAAAGTATAAATACGTTATAGGATTCTAAATTTGTTTAACTTGGCTTGTCTGTTCGTCCGTCCGTCCGTCCGTCCGTCTGATGTTAAAGGGTCCACATTCGCAAATATAAGAAGGCTGCAACACTTTGATTCTACTTCCTCTGCTACTGCCGTTGTAACCATGTACAAATATTATATTTCTCCTTATTATAAAGATTATATAACGTCAAGAGTACAAGTACGTATGATATACGCATATATATGAATATATCATATACATCGTATTATCTACTTTTAGTTATCTCGCACTAGCGTAGATAAAGTCGTCATGAATTACCAGAGTATAGGATTTTATACGATCAGAACTCCTTCGGTTCTTGGAGCATGAGAAAAGATTAAGTACGAAAAGATGAGAAGAAGTGGTCCCCGGGATATGAAGGATATCAGAAGATGGGCAACGCTGATCATGACGGGTAGGTCTAGAGGAAATAGCGACAGCAATTCCTGTTCTCTTGTTTGATAGCCATGTTGCTGATTGATTGTGAGTAAGTAAATTCGGAAAACATCCGCGTATAGGAATAACCTGAGGAGTCACAAAGAGTAGCGAATTAAAGGAAATAGTAAGATTGGACTGCGTAAGGCTGACGTTGGACTGTAGGACGAACAGTCGGTAAGTAATATTCTATTTATGATAAGTACTTGAATGAATGGTTAGCCCGGTGAGCTATCTCAGCATAAATTGATGACAAAAGGGAAAATTCCTGCATAGAAAGAATTTTCAGTCTTCACACAGTGTCTTAATGTCACTTGGGCAAAAAAGCCTGTTGTACTTCCACCCATTAGAAAAAAGCTAAACGTCTGCCATTTTTTTTTTTTTTGTTTTGTTTTGCTCTTCTTTAAAGTAAGCTACACTTTTAATGTACACTTTAACTGATGACTAGTGAGACGCCTGTGCAGTCTCTTTTCCTATGTTATAATATTTTATTCATTACATACTTTATGTTATTCTCGCACTGGCTTTATTTCGATATCCATTTTTATAATTTTTTTTCCTTTTTTTTGCTTTTGTTTCGTATGATGACATTCGCTTTGCAATACGTGTAATACATTACAAAAAGAAGCCACAATATTCATACATGTATTTATGAATTCTGCTTTTCGATGGCTACCTGCTGCTAGTTGAATGTTTGACTATTAAGGCAAATTCCCTGTGTAAGGCTCTCTCATTATGACTGCAATATATTTTCCTTTAACATATTTTTACTACAGAGAGAAAAAGATACTTTGTAGAGTCACGCAATAACTGCAACATAAACACAGCCACAAAAACCAAAACCGCTTGCCAGGTGATATTACGATTTCATGCACAAGATAATGCAAAAAAAAAAAAAAAAAAACAATCCAATTTTAAAAATCCTTTTGAAAAATGTAAAGGCATATAAAGGGAATTTTTTTTTGTATAAGAAACTTCTTTGAGGTCCAAAGGTCAGCATTCTATTTCTATTAGCATGATTTATTTTTTGATATATTACCGTAAGTTCTTTCTTTTTTTTTCTCTTTTTTTACATTTAACCGCAAGAAAGTCTATGCATAAAGTTTAGACTTAATTGTGCAACATTCTTAAATGAAAGAGTTTCTGTGCAAACGAGCGAGCGACAAAAAAAAGCAAGACAAAATATTGCATACGTTTGGTGAAATCTAAATATTTTTCTTTGTTCTTGTTTTTTTTTTTTCTTGTTTTTTAGTTCTTGTGCTTTTTCAAGTCTTTCTTTCTTTCGAGCATCTGTAAGATCCTTGAATTATTGTTTCTTCGCATAATGTACATGCAAAATTTTTGTTTGCTTTTGTTTTAATTTAACTTGAAGGTTAACTAATAGTTAAAATTTTTCTCTGCACATCACACGCACACACACACACACGCATCTATATACAAGTTTGTTTATGAGCTTTATTCTTCAATTCCAATAAATTTAAAGTTAGACATACACATACGCAAAAATGTACATGAATAAGATTAAGTGTGTGTTAGTGCGTATCTGCGAATAAGTAAAGCTATCTGAAAAATTTCCATAAATCTTTGCGGAAATCACTCTGTCGAAATGTGAAAATTTATCTTCTTCTTCTTCTTTCTCTTCTTCCTCTTCTTCTTATTCGTTTGCATACAAATGGCAGAAGTTACAGATTTGGTCTTCAGATTTTTTGCGAATGCAAACAAAAACAATTCGCAGTCAAAGTTCTGAAGCTAAAACTTAGTTGCAATAATAAAAGTATAGAAATTTGATATTCAGAAGCAAAGGAAAAAATAAGAAACTGTTTTTTTTTTTTTTTTAACTAACAGTTCTGATTATTCAACTTTTTTTTTTCTTTGTTATTTAATCAAATCCTGAGATTGATGTTAAATACTTTAGGAGACATTTTGTTCGGGTAGAATGTATTTTGCTGCACTATTGTGAAACTAAGTGGTTGAAGTTGTCCAGGTGGTCATGGATAATTTTACTTATCTTACGTCACGAGGGTAAGCCTTGTTTTAATTTTATGTCTTATACTGGCTGGGTTCTTGTCGATATTAGTATGAGAGTTTGTTCAATATGATAAATAGATGGAAATGCATTGAAAAGAAAAATTAATTTGAACAAAATACTCCGTTTAAAGCTAGTTCTCTACTAAAACATTAACTAAAGCATTCATTCCAAATTGTGCCAATTCGGTGTACTTTTGGCGAGTGTCACTATCTCTTTTTTTTTGGTTTGCCTTATCTGAAGTATCGCTTTGCCTTATTTGAGTAAATTTAATACAAAGTCGATCGCATTTCCTATTGCCTTTAACGAGTGCACTCGTTGAATACCGCTCTAGAGCATTTGCGTGTCAAGATTTATAGGATTCTCCAATATCTCAGAAAAGATATCATATATTACTAGATATAGCGTACTATGAGGATGCGCGATTACTCCTAGCATTACTCTCACTGGGGAAACGTCCATTTTCATCTTAGGAATTTCATTCTTGATAAAGTTAACAAATGCGCTTATCGAGCCTTGCTAAGTAAAGTCAACTTTAAATTCCCAGTTCGCTGTTGTTCAGTGAATCGTTCAATGAAGCTTCGATTATGAATTATTTACTTCCTTTAAGTTTAGGCAACTTGGGAAATATTCAAAAAATGTGCACAATTAATCCTCTCTGTGTGGAACACAATTTATGTTATAAGTTCAATTCATTTCAATGCTCGGTCTTAGTCAAGGTTACATCTAAACTAGAGCGTTAATTAAAAAGCCGAATTACTAAGCTTAAGCTATTTAGAACTGATTTAGAGAAATTTCATACCCCAAAATATGAGGAAACGAACTCTGTTCTTAACTGAATACAAACACTTTTCAATATTTCTTATTATCGTCATATGTATAAAGATATAACTTCATTAGGTTAAAAACCTTGTACGTTTATATATGATTTTAAGAAATATCGTTATTAGCCTAATTCCACTGCAACCTATGTAATTGAATTCAACGCAATTGAACAAATAAATGTCAAAGTTAAGAAAATGAATAAATTACGATAATATTTCGACAATCCCCTAGATAAATATATGAATATCGTCTCCAACAATAAATTCATGTTGTTTTTCCGAAAGTCTGCCAAATTTGATATCATATCATCCCTACATATTAGAAATTAGATCCTTACTTTATTACTTACAAGTCTGATACATTTGGTTTTCACTTTCTCTGGGTACCGAGTCACATAACCAGTCATCATTTTAATGATCGTGCCGTGATTCCTGAAGATCTGAGCATAATCGACAGAAAGCATTCAATGCTTTCTTGGCAACAGCGATGGTATAACTCACCTTACGGTCGTCATATACACACTTCATTTCCACAAATAAATAAAGCCGCTTGGTTTATCATTTGCGGTCTCGGACGTGACGTCATTTGTCTTATTAAGAGGCTGATGTTCAATCGCACGAGATGTAATGAAAATCTATTCAAAATCAACATAGTAACCAACCTCTTATGCACCTGTGGAGACTTACAGTCTTACTTTAAAGAAAGTCGAACGAACACAAAGACGCTGAACCTCAAGAAAGAGATGGTGAAACTTGAAAATACCTGAAAATTATGCTCCACAATCGAGAAGTGAAGTTGCAAGAGATAGCTGGCATCCTAGGAAGATCAAAATCGAATGAATTCACTATTTTGCGGAAGCATTTGGGCATGAGAAAGTTGTTTACTAAACGAATACCCCTTTTATTCACAGCAGAACACACACAGCTATAATGGTAAAATTTAATGAATTCAAGATCCCTACCCTGTCTAAATGCGAACTCCATATCTGGGCCTTAACATTTATTATTTGTTTGCAAATCTCAAAAGTATAGTGCAGGAAATGATCAGGTCATTGAAAAAAACAAAGTATGCCTTAAGATCCTTGATATTGAATTCGTTTTGTAAAAAAGGCATCGAAATGTTAGAGAAGCATTCCCTTGTATGACCTTAAATGGGGAAGATGTTGCTCTCTCTCTCTCTGTCTCTCTCTCTCTATCTATCTCTATCTCTCACTCTCAAGACGAAATTTTCAAAATAAAAAGGTGGAATTAATGATCTATTTTTTTTTTACATATTGCTACGGCCAGTGGTCGATTTATGGTTTTCGATATCGAATAAGCTCCTCAGCTGTGGATTAAGGACTCGCCGTAACGAATCGTGAGCTCCCTGCTGTCAATGTGTGCATTTCCCCTACTGCGGAATGAGAAATCTTTCGAAGATAAAATTGCTGTCGAGCAACATATGCAAACCACGACCGCGTTCACTCGCTATCGAGACCTATAAACCGGGCTCAATACAGTGAAGACATTATTTATTCCTGGAAAAGCTATCCGATGGCATTACAAAAAAGATTACTTGCTCATCAAAATGTATTTGCTCGCCTTTAAGCAAACCCCTCTTCTTTCGAAGAAAGCTACAACTAATCCTATGCTTGCATTCAAAACGTACTTAAGTTCCCTATCTAAACTTTAGTCTCTTTAAAAGCCTTATGATAATGAAAATAAAAACTTATTCGAACACCTAAGGACTCGAACCGTCTATATCCTGTATATGGAATTTTTCAAAATATCGTGAGTCGTAATATAAAGTACAATAGCTTTGTGTTATTCGCATTGAAACAGACAAATTCTTACAATCTATCAAGATTTTAAACATATATAAGCAGACATGAACTAATACAGATAGATATGAAACGATTGCCAAGTTTTTGGAGTTTTCTTAAGAAAAAATAAGCATTTTTCTTTCTTTATTTCCTTCTTAGTCTCTCTTCTCTTCTTAGTTTCCGCAAACAAAACTTTATGGTTACATTATATTAAATATGTTGGCAAGAAGTTTATGCAACCGAGACGCGTTGACAATTGAGTATCCCAAGCAGAGACCAAAAGGGATACAATTTAATATACGTACAAGTTTATGAAATATTATATTTAATGTTAGTTTTATTGTTATACCAGACGTCAGACGCAAATCGTATTGATAAAGTCTTAAAAGTGTTACTTATGAACGTAGATTACCCGCAAAAGAGAATTGTATGATACATATTTTGAAAACGTCTTTTACCGAAGTGACGAATTATATTCTACTTTCTACGTTCTGGCAGTTGAAAGAGGGAAAACAAAAAAAAGAAAAAAACAACAATAAGTTAACAAGAAATCGTCATAGAATCAAATCAACAAATCTTGAAGATTTTAAATCAATCCAAATATCTGAGCTGAAAGCAAACTTTCCCTTACGAGTAAGAAGCGTTGTTCATTTAATACACAACTTAATGCATTTTATGTAGAAAACCGATAATTTAAAAAAAACTCTTCATTCACTGAGCAAAAGAGATTTTCTTCTATCGAGTCTTAACGATATGTTCTTGTAACGGCCAAATAAAAGCATGCATATCGCAAACTGTGCACATGGCCATCTATAACTTTAATGAACCTTTACTTGCCGAAAAAAGTGTACTCAGTTTAACAGAGAACGTATTGAAAATTTTCCTCTTTCAACATCAACGGTTGAGTCCATGTGCTAAATATTGAAGCTACACGTCATTAGGTACCAAGGTTAGGAAGCAAGAAATGATTCGTAATCATATGTCAATTTTTCGGCAGCACGACCACTCTGTAACTGTAAATCTTATGCGGCTTGCAATAAAAACAAATTTATGACATTTGTATTTCTCAACCCATTGTCGGGCCGATCGGACGGTTCATTGCCGGGTGGAAAAGAAAAGGTCCAGCGTGTTTACGGCCTCGAAAGGGAGCATGGCACTATGGTTTCTTATTTGAAGGTGCAGAGTAAGACAGAACACATTACTCAATAATTTCGTATGATGGCTTGCAGATGTTGCCACCATTTACCTATCGTTTGAATGACGCTATTATTGTTTTTGTAAAACAATGAAAAATTCCGAATATCATGAGTAGCGTAATTAAAACAATTCTAACCTGCAAACTAAGGGTCGGAATGCTGTTAAATAATCATCTTAGGTCCATATGTTATCCTACGAACTTATTGAGTGACGTGTTATATACAGTTTCCATCCTTTTCTTTTAAATCGTCTGGTACAACTGCTCCAATTTGTTATTACAACAAGCTAAAGTACATTCTGTTACCACCTGATCGAGTAAAGTCTGTGATGCCGGATACGCTTTATCTTACCCTTATCCTTACCCTACTGATTTTGGGAAACATGGAACCGTGAACATTTCTGATCACAAATTATTTGCTCGACATCGCAAGTATCAATCTAAGTGTCACTTGTACGTAATCGTTTTGTGAAAATAAATTCGACCTCTGGATATGTTTAAATGTGCAATAAAAATGCTCAAAATTGGGGAAGACTACAGCTGTCGCGGACGCACTCGCAGTAGAAGTGGAAAAAGAAATAGAAGAATACACGTTTACCCGCAGATTCACGTGCTATTGGTGAATATAGGTGAAATTTTCTAGTTTAGCCGCACTAGAGTCTCAAATTTAGGTGTCCTTCCACATCCATTTTTCGCTAACATACCAAAGTTCAAAAAAATGGTTAAAAATAGTTCCCATAAGCAGAATTTGAATTTGTTTAGTTTGGTTGAAAGGTATTTTCATATAGATTCATGAGATATCCACAAAAGTATTTTACGTTGTTTAATATGGACGAAGTAGGCTTTCAAATCCAACTATATCTCTATAACTATATATCAGAGTTGTGTTCACCGATATGGTAGATGTCTTTGCTAGTTAAATTCGAATTTATCTTCACACCCTTAAATTTCTGATCGATTATGTTTATTTCTATATTATTTCTATATAATTTGTTTATCAAGATGTCTAGATCTGTATAGGTTCTCGATTGGCAAAGGTACGCTACGCTATCGTACACTTGTATGCTAGGAACAACATTTACATACTTTTATATAAAAGTTGTTGCACGAACGTTAGTTATTAAAGTAAGTTTCTGCAAAACAAATTATTTACGTACACATATGTACATAAAATATTTATTCATCGTCGGCCTGGTAGTAGAAGAATTTAAGTGAGAAACTTTATCTTCTTACCCTATATTATGTGAGGATATTTTGTTCGATATTCTCGTCTCTCGTTAAAAGAGATATATTATAGCAGTACACACTGCTACCGTAAGTAAAGGAATGGGATGGAAATAGTGAGAAGGAAATAAAACAAACAAAACTTTGAAATATTCCACAGCAATTAGGCAGAACGCTGCAGCGGAGATGTTGATAGAAAACTTCAGAAATAACGACGACTTAAGCAACTTATTGTGTGTGTGGTATTAAGTGGTGTTTCGTAAAAACTTAAAACAAAAAAAAAATGTACTAAACGGAAAGCAAAAACATTCAAACTCGTAAATATTTAAAATCGTGCAACCACACTAGGCGTACGCATGTATTGGTTATATCACCATTAGAACCCTTTAAGATGATAGTTTTTATTTTCCGGCCCGATAGGATTCCACCGTCATCCGCTTTTCCACCCTGGTCACGTGGGTGTCATTGTTAGAACGCACAAATTTGCCGCAAGCATTTTTTCCAATTTATGGACGTTCAAGTAGATTGTGAAGTGTTTTCAAGTATTGTGAAAAGGCAGACTTTGATAAGTCAAATCTTGAAAGCAATATCGAGAACAAATTTCATTAGGTAACATTCAATGGTGCAAAGCGAAAAGTGCTCCCCTATTTGAAAAATTTTACCCATATTTTCCAAATAAAAACAATCACAATTTTTTCAATTTTTTTAATTTTTCTTTTTTTTGTCGAATCGTTGGAATTAGAAAATTTCAAGTTTATTTCTTTTTGTTTAAAAGTTGGGTGAAATTTTGAGCATTGGTGAAGCAAACTCCTACCGTGTCGAATAGTGTATGCAAAGTTAAGCCGGAGTTTATGGCCGCGGAAAAACCTTGCATAATTTCGCCAGCATTCGGTCCGGTAATGTGCATACCTAAGACAGGGCGATGTTCATCGCACTTGGCGATCACTTTCATGTAGCAGAAATTCGTAGAATGGTGAGTTAAAGCATATTCTAACGGTTCGTAGTAACCATGATGTACCACTATGCCGTTTTTATCGAACCGTTTCTCAGCCTCTTCTTCAGTTAAACCTACAAAACTATATTCTAACGGCGTGTATATTGCTTGCGCTACATTCTCATAATTCATTGCCTGGCGGACACCACTAAATAGTCGCTGAGCCAGGAGAGTCCCGGCAGCCACAGCTACCGGAAATAATTTCGGCCGGCCACTAGCGATATCACCGATAGCATATATATTTGGCACAGTTGTTTGTTCATATTCGTTGACAATAATCTCGGAGTCATTTAAAGCTGGATTTATGACCGAGATGTTAATGTCATCTAAAGGTGCTCGTCTACCAATTGCCCAAATGACTCTATCAAATACACCAAATTCTTCATCATCCTTTTTTTGACTGTGATTATAACTAACAAGTAAACGCTTACAACGCGCTAATGCTATTGACTTTGGCAAGCAATGTTGTAAAAATACTACACCACGGGAAGCCATGTTCTCCATCAAAAGTTTAACCATCTCCTGACCGAACGCCTGAAGCACTTTACTACGTGCCATAACAGTCACATTGAAACCGAGGCCAATTAAAATGCCGGCAATTTCCATACAAACGACGCCACCGCCCACACAGAGGGTTTTACCCGTGGGCGGTGATGGCAAAGAGAAAAATTCGTCGCTGGTTATACCATATTCCAACGAACCAGGGATTTTAGGATAAACAGGCCGAGTTCCAGTGGCCACTAGAATATATTTACCTGTTACTAAAAGCTCTTCCTTATTGGTCATCTTAACTTTCACGCTGTGAGCATCAACAAACGAACCGAAGCCATTGAAGAATTGTATATATTTCATACGGTCATCTGTTTTTGCAACACGTTCGGTAGCGATTTTTATCTTCGAAATCAACTTTTGCCAATTCATTGAACGTTTACGTGGATTGCGCACGTTCCAACCATAGCAGGCGGCATGACATACCTCTCGTCCTAGCAAGCACGCTTGATGCATATGTTTTTTGTATGTAATACCGACATTGGTGTAAATTCCAGCGGCGCCACGCTGTGGGTCTATACAAGCAACTTTAACGCCTAGCTCTACCGCCTTCAGAGCACAAGCTAAACCACCGCATCCTCCGCCAATGCAAACCAAATCATATTCGTAATTATTATCATGCTTTCCAACTTGGATTTTTTTCATATTTTTGAAAATTTTTTTTTTTTTGCATTTATTTAGATACGAATAAATACGAAAATATCTTTAAAAAATTATTCCAGTTTTAGCAGCAAATTTTTCTCAAATCAAATTCATAATTATGCAGTTAATTAAATTAAATTTTCTCTTCTATTTCCGAAATGTTTAAAAGATTTTGTTTAAAAAATAGATGTAAATTGAATTTATTTGCTTTCAGGCAGATTTTAAAATCATAGATGACAGATTCCAAAATTCATGAAGAATATGGCTTGAGATTGATATTCACAGCCCAAGTACCAAAAATGTACTTTTGACAAAGAACTTCGTGCGAACAACGAACCATCAGTTGTTGTTCGCTAAGTTTCTAGAAGAAGAGGCTTTGGAAATTTGCATTCGACCGTAGGAGTCAACTAATCGAGAAGTCTCTTCGAAACGCTTTCTTTTTCACGTTTTTTGTCAACAATGATCGGGCATGAGGTCGGTCGTCTTAAGAGATCTTTTTTTCGTAGAAACTTTTGCCTCACGTCTCGTTGAATAGGATCGGCGCGGTAATATCTGTCCCAAAATTACAAGCATACGGCAGGCGTACGATCAACGAAGAAGCGCAAACAACAATAGTTGCTTTGCCAGAAGCCAAAAATTAAAAAGTTGGCCTTCGAAAATTTGTATCTGGCTTTTAAATGTTAGGTTTATCATTGGAATTCCGGGCATGAAAAGCATCGTTACATGAATTGTTAGGAAAAACCGGCACTCTGTCTGTCATTCTTTAGTAAAAACCTCAATCAATAAAATCGAACAAGTGCAGCAAATCTAGTTCTAGCTAGCTCTAGAAATATCGTAGCAACAAAGGAAGACCCTTGACACCTTAAAACAAAATGCCCTAGAGATTCACGCAATCCATCAAAAATTCAAAAGATGCGTCCAAATATTTTCATAAAATGCTGTACAAGGAGATAATTTAGATCGCTGTTGTTCCGGTTTATATCACTGCTTGAGGAATCGTTTTTCATCAGCACATCCAAAAAGAGCCCTAATGCTCTTGCTGGTTACACTTGTTTATTATAAGACAGAAAATGCTCTTTAGTATGCATTAAACTGACATATAAATTGATCTGCAAATTTTATGTTTGGAGTGTGGTTTCTTCGAGCCTAACCAACAGTTAGTACAAAATCACGTTCTCAGTGTTGAATAGAAATAAGTAAACAAAAGAAGATTAGCACTCACAACGACGAGAACAATTTTAGTTTTCATGGAATTCATCGAACAAAGAGTCAACAACGTTCTATTGCGCTTTTAGAAACAATGTTTGATCTAAAAATTGATATACTTCGCTAAATTGCCTGAAAGTTCAGTGCAAGGATTATAATCCGAGGATAAAGTTGATCTTTCACTTGCAATTAGAAATAAAAGAAGCAACTTCCGTCTTCAAGACTTTTTCTGGAACAATGCGACCGATGTAAGAAGAAAGAAATCGTGAACACGACTACCCTTAATATGCATATATCTCAGCCTTCACTAAAGCGTCCTAGACGAAAGATAAATTTTAAACATTCGTATTTCTCTACTTGGTCAAATTTAGTTCATAAAGTGCGTTAATTAATTGCATTCATTTATTAATAAAATTAAATTTGAATTTTCAAGCATCAATTTACTCAAGGTACGACGTACAAGGGCTTCGAAGGGTCCAAACCGGAACGTTTTGTTATAAAAACTTTGGTTACCTCTTCAGCATTGGTAATGTTAACACTTACTGTCGAGAACAGTGTATCCAGGGTCAGACCACAATTCATTGCAACAGCAAAGCCTTGCAAAATTTCACCGGCATTCGGTCCAATAAAATGTATACCTAATATACGGCAGGATTCGTCACGTTTCGTGATTACTTTAATATAACAATAGGCAGTAGGTCGTTTTGATAAAATGAACTCAATCGGGTTGTAATAACCATGATGCACGTCTATGTCATTCTCATCGAATTGGCGTAAAGCTTCTTCTTCGGTTACTCCTACAAAACTGTATTCCAAAGGTGTGAACAACGTTGTCGGTATATTGTTGTAGTTCACGCAACTATCTTCGCCACCGAATAATCGTCTAGCCACTGAAACTCCAGCTTTTATAGCTACCGGAGTTAGTTTGGGCCGCCCCTTCACGACATCACCAACTGCGAAAATGTTCGGCACACTAGTTTGTTCAAAATCATTGACCACAATTTCGTGATCATCTATTGTTATATTCACGGCCGAGAAATTGATATCATCTAAAAGCGCCCGTCTACCCATCGCCCAAAGTACTGTATCAAAAATCCCTTGTTCTTCGATATTTTCATTTTTAAGATTTCGAAATTTTACCAGCAACTGTTTGTTCGCAGTTAGTTCCACCGATTTTGGTAAACGGTATTGCAAAAATTTTACACCACGCGAAGCCATGTACTCTTTCACGATGGTCGCCATTTCTTGGTCAAACGTGCTGAGAATTTCGGCTCGTGCCATAACGGTAACATTGAAACCGAGCTCATTTAAAAATCCTGCACATTCCATGCTTACATAGCCGGCTCCCACGCATAGTGTCTTACCGGGTGGTTTAGACAAACTGAACAGATCGTCGCTGGTTATGCCATATTCTAAAGCCCCAGGTATCTTAGGGTAAACAGGACGATTTCCAATAGCTATCAATATGTATTTGCCTCTAATTTGTTGCTCCGTGCCGTTAGCCATTCTTACTCTTATCGTATTCTGATCAATGAACGAACCGATACCATTAAAATACGTCATGTTCTGGGTACGCATTTCTACTTTGACAAGCCAATTAGTCGATCTGATGTTGTTTTGTATTTCGGTAACCATTTTTTTCCAATTTATCGCATAGTCTTTAGGTACATTCCAACCGAAATGGGGGGCGTCTTCTATAGCATTACCTAGCAGAGCGGCTTGATGCATATGCTTTTTTGGTATGCAACCAACATTGACACAAGTTCCACCAATACCCCAACGAGTTCCAGCCGGGGTCGGTCGCACAAAATCCAAGCACGCGACTTTCGCACCCAACTTTACTGCTTCTTTGGCGCAAGCTAAACCGCCCGATCCAACACCGATGCAAATCAAATCGTACTCCCAACTCTGAAGATCACTACGACTTTTTGCCATATTTTCTTGCTTTTATTTTGCTTTAGCAAACCAAAACTTTTGATATATATATTTTTTTTTCTCTTGAATTAAAAGTGGATTTTAAAATCGGAGATATCTATGATTGGTAAAAATAAAAACGTAATCATCGAAAGCCTACTACTCTCTACATTCGATAATAACTTTAACAAAAGCTGCTAAGTTTTACGATTTTCTTTCATGGAGTTTATTTTCGAAGTTTGCAGCGGCCCGAGTTTCTATCAAAGCCTTTTGAATCTTTACGTCATTCGCATTGCACGTTAGTACGTACAGATCCATCACTTCTAGCATTGATTTCTAGTCGGTATAATGTAAAATCTCATCAAGTTTGATTTTTTTTCTTTCCCTTAGATGTTTAGATCCGTCTTGCATGAGAAGAAGGTCAAGAAATCATTCCTGAGGCCACATTTATAGGCAATGTATTCCTTTGTTTAGCAATAAGGGGCAAAACAATTAGTCGAGAGATAAATTGTCATAAGTCCAAGTTCAATATCCGAAGTAGGCTCTGAGGTTGTGACCTGAACGAAAGAGAGCAAATGAAAGCGTCAAAGTGAAGTGTTTTCCAGAATGATGTCGCAAGTCAGTCTGCCTCCTAGGAAGAGATATCCGCGACGACAAAATATAATTAAGCGAAATAATCTAAGCTCAGATAATCTCTAGTGAACGATATTTTAGAATAAAGCCTATGATTAAAAGAATTTGTGACGATATCAGTGCTGACTGCTCGACAACATAACAATCTGTTTAACTGGACGGGGAATTCCAGCGCGTAACCACAATCGTTCAGACTTTGAGAGCTTAAATGTGTCCCCCAAGGTACGATTAGTGTATACGGCAAACTTTTAATGGCGGATATAAAAATGATGAAAAAGCATTCAATGGATTTCAAAAATTCGCAAATTTTTTACGGCTCTTGTAAAACGATCGATTTTCCCTATCAAAGTTTTCAAAGTATATTTTTTGAAAATTTTTGTAGAATTTTTCAAGCATGCTTGCCCTGCCTCCCTTCTTTGCTTCTCTATCAAGTATGCCAATCGGTAGGTGTATACAAATGCGTGCAGAGTTAGTTAGAACTAAGCAGAGATTGAGCTAAAGTTTCGGAAAACTTTTCTTTTCTCTTCTCTACACTTTTTTTTTTTTTTTATAAATCTGTTGTGGAAACTTTTTAAATTTATTTGTATGAGAACAGAAGAAAGAATTCATCGTTTGGCGAATTCTCGTTTTAGCAAAATTTGCCATATGTTTCAATAAAGTTGCTCGCAAACGCATGTGTTGATATCAAACTGAAAAAGTTTATAAAGTGCAAAAATTGTTTGGCACACATGAGCTGTTTAGTAATATCATCTACATATGGCGCCTCTGCATTTTTTGTTTGTTTCTCGCTTTAATTTAAAACTTGTTGAATTGTCTTTAAAGCCTCGCGATTTTACATACGAGTAATAATTTCTTCATAGTTTTCTTAATATTTCTAAATCTGATCAACCCATAGGAGTACAATAGAAGGAACCATGTAATCAACTCATAGAGGTATAATAATAATACACTAAAAGGCCAATGCATTCATGCCGCTTCAATATGATGTTCGGCATAAACAAGGAACGACTAATAAAAGACTGACATTTCTGTGATGTTCGGCATAAATAAGGAAGGGTTTCAAAATCTTCTTCAATTCCTTTTTCCGCTTTATTTGGAAAGGGTTTTGCAATATGAGCTAATCATGATACGATTTACTAGCTGTTTGAAATAAGTCTAACAAGAGGCAAAGAGTTTAACCAGCAAATAAAAGACAGACATTTCTCGATTGTGGGATAAATATCGCCGCGAATTGGAAAGATTTCCTAGTGCTGTAAAACACTGTCTAGTACGGAGAAAACGGAGGAATTTGTCAACATTTTTCCCAACAATTGCAAGAGATAGCCGACGAACGCTTTTTAAACATCGTGAGCGCTGTGACACGGGATTTTAATGTCACCGAGATCGTGATCAGTCGAGTGGTAATTCCTATGTCAAGCGAACAACGCAGCTTGCGCCAAGCCCTCGAGATCAGCGACTTATGCTAAATCTTCGTGGGGATTTAGTGGTTCGAGTATCAATTTTTGCAATCATATAAAATATGCGGCATCAAACTTGCCTAGCAGTAGCAACAGCCGTTGCGCGTAAGTTATGAAAAATGATTTTTTATGTTTAACTAATTAAAAAGTTAAATCCAATAGTTAAAAACAGAAGAAGCGCTCAATTTGTGCTCATAAATACTTGATATCTCAGCGATTTCTTTCTTAGAGAAAAAGTATCTTCGTGGGGGATATGATTACTTGCGAGAGCTTTACTAGTTGAAATCAAAAAAACTAAGTTGTTAGTTGTTAGTTGGCGAGTAGGCCTCGTGCTCGAACCATGCACTACGTTTTAAGATAATCTCTGATTAACGAAAAGAAACAATCCTTTGTTCGCTGCGCTCGTTTGCGAGAGATCATGTTTGAGAGAAGCCCGTTTAACCTTTTTGCTGCCAATCTATTACCGCCCAATATTTTTCAAAGCCTTATAAAAAAGTACAACAAATATTTTTTTAGGCTGATAAAAATATGTGAGAGAAACCCATGGGTATGAAAATTGCTAGTGAGCGAATTAAATTCTCACGCAATAGTGATAGATGTAGCAATAGATGTAGCATGTAGCATGTAGTAATAGATGTAGTAATAGAAGGATCGTTCAAAGCCTCCCGATTGACTCTCAACTTTGGCAAAAGAGTCTTAACACACTCTGCTGCTATAAAAGGAAACGATTTTCCGAAATTTCAAAACCTGTGTAAACGTTAAAAATTGTCCAGGTAAATTTGAGAAAGTGAAGAAGAAGCGGAGTAGCGTATACATGAACAGGTCCAATTCCAGTTTTGAAATAGATAGCATTATAGTACAATATATATCAGAGAGTAGTTTAATAAAGCAGTTTAATAAAGCCGAAAGCCTTAGATGCTAGTGCTTTAAGACTATAGTCTGAGAATTCATTCTCTGGCTAAGTTTATAACAATAATAATAATAATAATAATAATAATAATAATAATAATAAAATAATATTTCATAAAAAACGTCGGATATGAATTCTTCGAGTATTATGGACACAAGTACTAAATGAGTGTAGATGGAAGGTTGTTGTGTGCTTTTAATAACCTCTTACGTCATAACTTTTTTAAGTCTTAGCAGAAGTGAAGATTGAGGAGATAGCAACGCCTTGACGGAATTTAAATAAAAAGTTTATATGATAGACTTTGTTTTGCCAGTTGATTTACAATGTTCGAATGATTCTAATTAAAAGTAATCTGCGTGAAAGTTAAGAGTGCATAAAATACTTTTTTATTTAAAAAACACTACCGTTATTGCATTCATATTGCATCTGCATTGCAGTCGGTTTTCACCATGTAATGCCACGTTGGGTTTTAATTTAACGCTACATTAAATATAAAATATGCCAATAGCGTTTTAATGTATTCAGTAAGTAAGTAAGCAAGTGCACGCATGCGATGAGCACATAGTGCATTTTATAGGTTCATGCATTTTAATCATCATGTACGTACACGATGATTAAGAAGAAAATGTTTGTCTTGCATGATATTTGCTTCACAATTAACTATTTTTCGATATCGAGTACAACTCGATGTGCCAAAAGTTGATGATAACACTATTGTACTATTGGGACGATAAATCTCTAATCTCTATTAATCTTAATATATATATACACATATATATGAAATTTCAAGCATTCATCTACAAAGTGCTTTATACTATTTTTGCAATTTACATACATAATGGACAACTAACGAATCACTTCTGCATAGTACGTAATGAGCGACTAATGAAGGCATAGTACGATGCAATTAATTGCGCTGCGGTGGTTTCCTTCAAATCAACGCAATAGAGTTTTGTTCTTTGTCTAATGCAAACGTAGATTGGATGCAATTACAATATCATTTGATATCTGTTTACAATTTCATCAAAATTTTTAATGAGTTGGCGGCAGAAGGGAGTATACCGATTAGATGTAGATGAAAAACGACACAGTTCTCCCTTTTTCTTATTAAACAGAATGAACAGTATGAACCGTAATGCCACTATGCGCGCTGTGTGGGTGTCATTAGCCACCAATATAAGTAGCGTTTGCTACTGCGCTGTAT